>JAUPMV010000015.1:20418486-20724105 GCA_030848855.1 Branchinecta sandiegonensis
TCCAAAACATGCCAGTGATCCTCAGGAAGAGGGAGAAACGTCTCCGTAAAGACTCAAACTCAACAACTCAAATACTGTGTCAAACAATCAAGGCGATGTTCGGGAGCAGCTGTGATACTGCTTCTGGTTCTTCCGCTAGGTACCCGGCGATTTTGCTTCGGCAAGGAGAGTTAGTCATCAAGAGTATTAAGCTGCTTTCACATTGATGCGTCGTTGCGATGCGTTGCGAATGCGTTTATCTTGTGTTGCGTATAGGTTGCGCAGCGTATCTTTCACACCTGCGCGAGAAGCTTTCACGCTGGATGCTCATTTACATTTTTCTTTCTCGGTTTCTTCTGCTGTGTTCATCATCAGCATGTTTTTCTTCAGAATCTTCCATTTTCGAAAAGTCTGATGCGTACGCGTCGACGCAACGCAAGAATGGAACTTGGTTCTATTCTTGCGTTGCGTTTTATTTGTCTGCGTAAGCTCTGCGTTGCGGCGACGCAAGCGCAACGCAACGCTTGCGTAGCTCAGTGTGAAAGGCAAACGCGTCAATGTGAAAGCAGCTTTAGCGGTTGAAAATCAGCGCGCATTTTCATCGCGGCCACCGACCACCGACGATCTTTGATGAATCTGCGGACAAGAAACAGACTGTTATTTAGGGAATTAGTCAAACTTGATGAGTTTCAGGTCATCTAGTATTTTCTGTTCAAAAGTTGAATTCGGAGACGATCATTTTATTTTTTCGTATCTTCAGTAGTCAAGTCCTGTATTTGGCAAGGGGACGTGCATTTTCACTTTCTAGATAGCAGGCGTATCTTACCATGGGACTTCTTGGTTAACTTTCGCCTTTTGTTTACTAGTTTGACCCAAGGTCCGAATGCGAGGTGAGGAATTCTTGACAGTGTGTTAGCCTTCCATTTGTCGGACTTTCTTTCCTTGATTTTGGGATAGGCGTATAAAACCAATCGAGTTCACCACCACCAGTGTGCAGGGGACCATCTAGTGTCGTGTTGTCGAAGCCGGACAAAAATTACTTTCTCTTTTTGGGATCCCAAAACGTAAGTGGAGAGATACCTATGACATCGCAAAAGTTGTCGGTCTGTCCGTCCGTCCGTATGTCCGTCTGTCAGCACGGTAACTCTCGAAGAGAATGAATATTTTGACGAAACTTGCTGTGAGGATTCTTTGGGTCAAGGGAAAGGTCCAGTTCGTAGATTGGCTCTGTAGCCCAAAATTTAGGGGTGGGGAGTTGGTTCAAATTAAGGGGCAAACAAAATATTTTTAGACAGCTAATGAGATGGTCGATTAAGGGAGAAGGCATGCTGCACGGTGCATGAAACACCATGATGAAAACCATTTTCTCGCCGGACAAGTAGTTCTCCCGGAATCCAGCCAAAACCGGAAAGCTTGTTAAAAGTACAAGTTTTAATTTGAAGTTGATTAGATGTTCGATTTAGGGGTAAGAAGATATGCTGAACACTTATGTGAAAATCATTTTCTACCCGGACATGTAGTTCGCTCAGAACCAGAAAACTTGTTAAAAGCAAAAGCTTCATTTGAAGTTTATTAGATTTCCGATTCAGGGTTAAAAAGAGATGCTGAATCCGTATAAACGATCATTTTTTACCCAGACATATAGTTTGCCCGGAATCCGGCTGAAATCAGAAAAGTTGGCAGAAGTAAGACAGGAAGTTTCGATCAGTTTTGTCAAAATAGAAATGACTTATAGAGGTAAATAAACACACATGCTGAATTCAAATCTGAACTTGGTTTCTCAGATGGTTAGCTATTTGGCCTTCATCTGTTTCTAAATTTTAATTCTAAAAATGTTCAAGGAGTCTGGTGAAGACTGGATCTTGCGAAGACAAGACCCAATTGTCTGGATCAAATCTTACATTTTTGTGATCCCGTCGAAAGCTTTGGTCTTGTTAGTAATAAACGTATAACCGGGAAGCTAATGGAATGCTCTTCTTGTGAATACCAAGTCATATGCAATTGCTATTAACCGTGGGTCAACACCCGCTAACGACTATCGTTTTTTTTAGCATTTTTTTTATAGAAGATTGTCTCTACTCTTTACTCTTTTTATGGCACTTGCCCTTCGGCCAAGTGCCATATAGCGATTGTAATTTCTGTCCGTCAGTCGGTCTTTCGGTCCCGGTTTTGCTAGTTCGGGCACTTCCAGATAAGCTAGGACGATGAAACTTGGCAGGCATATCAAGGACTGGACTAGATTAAATTAGAAATAGTCGTTTCCCCGATCCGACCATCTGGAGGGGAGGGGAAGGAGGCGGAATCCGGAAAAAATAGGAAAAATTAGATATTTTTAGCTTACGAACGGGTGATCGGATGTTAATGAAACTTGATATATGGAAGGACCTCGTGTCTCAGACGCTCCATTTTAAATCCAGACCGGATCCGGTGATATTGGGGGCAGTTGGACGGGGAAACCGGAAATCTTGGAAAACACTTTGAGTGGTGAGATCCGGATGAAACTTAGTGGAAAGTACAAGCACAAATCCTAGATACGTGACTGACATAACCGGAACGGATCCGCTGACTTTGGGGGAGTTGGGGGGGGGGGAGTCCGAATTTGTAGTGATCCCGCGAGTTCGGTGCTTCCTGATGTGCTGGGACCATGAAAATTGGCAGGCATGTCAGGTACCCGACCAGATTAAATAGGAAATAGGCACTTCCCCGATCCGACCATCTGGGAGTGGGAGTGGAGGGAGGGGGGAGCCAAAATTTGCGGTATTTTTAAATTACGAACGAGTGATCGGATCTTGATGAAAGTTGATATTTAGGATGACCTCGTGTCTCAGACATCCCACTTTAAATCCGAACCGGATCCGATGACACTGGGGGGACTTGGAGAAGGGAACCGGAAATCTTGAGAAACGCTTAGAATGGAGGGATCGGGATGAAACTTGGTGGGAAGAACAAGCACAAGTCCTAGATACGTCATTGACATAACCGGACCGGATCCGGGCACTGTGGGGGAGTTGGGGTGGGGGTCCGGATTTCTGGCGATACCGCGAGTTCGGCATACTTCCTGATGTGCTAGGGCGATGAAACTTGGCAGGGATGTCAGGGATCCGAGCAGATTGACTTGAGAAAAGCCATTTCCCCGATCCGACCATCGTGGGCGGGAGTGGATGGATGGGGAGTTCGGAATCTAGTGGCGTGCATTACTTTTGAACGGGTTACCGGATTTGAATGAAACTTGTCTGATGGAAAGAGCTATCGCCTCAGATCTTCAGTGTCAAGTCCGTGTCGGGTCCGATACCTGTGGGGGGAAGGGGGGGGGAACTCAGGAAACTCTAAAAGCAGAGGGATTGGGACGGAACTTAACGGAGATTGGAGAGAACATGCATTATGCCTAGCGCCGAGTTTATGCGGCCTAGATTGTTATTTGGCGTCCGGGCTGGATTCGGCCAAGGTAGGGGGGGGGGTACTGGAAACTTGAAGATAGGCTATGCTTCAATTTCAGTAAAACTTGATGGACAGGAAGAGGGAATTAAGAGATACGACGTTTCGAGACGATGCCGGGACTGCTCAGAAGTGAGTGAAACTAAATATTTTATTTCTATTTCCGAAGCACATTTTTGGATGGCGGGTGTATTTTGTGACGTTCTCATCTACTTTCTTGTACTGCCTACTCGTAACAAGTGCCATATGAGCTCGTAGCTCATGTTTGTTTATACTGTTTCAAGAAATTTTGGAGCAAAGATAATGGGTTGTCCCCAGATGGCCCATTTATTCCCCCCTCCCCTCCCGTCTTCTGTGCGTCGGTCCGAGAGAAATGCTGGCAGTCAATTTTCTCCATATCCTGCAAATTCTTCTGCCCAGTTTTTACGTAGTTTCATCCCTTCATTTATTTCTGGTCGTATCTTAGAAGTGTATTAGTTAATTTGTTCCAGGTCTGTGTATTTCGTTAATATTGTATAATAATTTATTATTATACAAATATATATAATATAATTATACAGATGTATTATTATACAAATTTATATTGTATATAAATTTATTGTAAATGAATTTGATTGTTTGATTATCTAATTACAGGTACTGACTAACCCCGAAGCGGCTCAGTATGTTTCTGGCATTGCAGTTCATTGGTATTTTGACCGCTCAACGCCGCCGAGCCTCCTTGACGACACGAACAGCATGTTCCCAGGATACTTCATGCTAGCAACTGAAGCCTGTACAGGTAGTGACGTTTCTTTTGAGCCCTAGTTTGTGACTTTCCCGTTTGGTGTCGCACGGTAAACATCAAATGACTTGTAAACAAGGCTGTATCCGCCATATCCCAGTTCAGCGCTTTAGTCGATCAGTTCGGTTTATTGATATTTCAGAGAAATTTCCGGTACCCCCTCCCTAATCTTCCAGCCAATTTTCATCGTCCTAGCACCTGAAGTACATTAACTCGCGATCACTGGAATCCCCCCTCCAGCCCCCCCCCCCCTACACTGCCCAGATTCAGTCTGGCTCTGTAAAGGATTGATCTAGAGCATATGTTTGTTGTTCGTAGCAAGTTCCATCCCGATCCCTCCTGTCTAAAAAATAAATAAAATAAATAACTCATTTATTTCCTTAATAGCATTTACAACTGCTAGCTGCGGATCGTCAACATAACAAATTACGAATCACGGCTGATTGATATTCTGACAGTTAAAAGTTACGAATAAAATAAGGCAAAAACGAACATAAATACCTTTTGGTTGAGTTTATGGGGGGCTGAAGAAGCCGTGGCTTGTCAATGTCAGCTAGTCTTCCCCTTGTGTTCGGTCTGGTCTGGTCTGGAGTTTCAAAGTCTGGGAAAATAGTCCGGTGGTGGTCAGAAGTTAAACATTTTTTTCCAAAGTTCATCGTCAGTTGATGTCTTCTATCCGCAAGATTCGGCAGCTGAAGTTGCCATAAGAAGTGCCATACAGGACACGCATATTCCACGCAGGGACGAATTCATGTACAGTAGATTGTTTTTAAAATTCGAGGAGGGATAGCAAACCGGCGAAGGACGGCAAAAGACTTTAACAGTGGGGCAGATCTTGCAATGATGGATCTTGGAATGATCTAAGCGTGTCACGAGATTTTAAGTCCCCCCCCCCCCCCCCCTGCTATTACTCCAACAGTTGTTGGATCCTGCCGGCCATGAATTGGAACACCAGAGACACGTACTCTTGTTAATTATCAAGTTTCATTTAAATCCGATTACCTGTTCGAAAGCTATTATGCATGACACAAGGTTCCGGATTCCCCTCCCCTCCACCACCACCCCACACGATGGTCGGATCGGTGAAGTGACCATTTTCAAGTCAGTCTGGCCGTGTCTAATGCCTGCCGAGTTCATCGTCCTAGCGCATCTGGAAGTACGTTAACTCGCAATCACGGGAATCCCCCCTCCCCAACTCCCTCACAGTGCCTGGATCAAGTCCAGTTCTATAAAAGATTCATCTGGAGTATCTGCTTGTTCTTCGCAGAAAGGTCCATCCCGATCCCTCCAGTCTAAGTGTGAGACGAGATTTTCGCCCCCCCCCCCCTAAAAAAAAATTATATATATATATATTTATATGGAATATGGATATGGAACATGAAAGACACGTCCTCTTGCCAAGTACCAAGTTTCATTCGAATCCGATCACCCATTCGAAAGTTATGCATGTCACGAGGTTCCGGATTCCCCTTCCCTGCACTCCCCCCGAGATGGCCGGATCGGGGAAGTGAATATTTTCAAGTCAATCTGGTGCGTTGTATGGTAATTCTGCCAAGTTTCATCGTCCTAGCTTAGGTGGAAGTGCCCGATTCGATCTAGCAAAACCCGAACTGACCGACCGGCAAACTGACGGACGGACAGAAACTGCGATCGTTCGGCCAAGTGTCATATAAAAATCGTTGGATACCGTTTGCTATGTCATCACATTTAACGGATCAACCAAGAGATCTGTTAGTCTGTGTACAATTTTAAACTAAGTTAGATACACAGTTTTATAATACAATTCATCAGTATCAAGCACGGATTAAAATGACAAAATTAAGAAAATTCCATGCGGCTATTTTCTGAAAGCCCCCCCCCCCCCCCCCTTTTCAACACTCGTGATAGATGTAGTAAAATAGATTCACAAGTTGACGAGTAGAAAATCTGCAAACTTATTCCCAAGTAATGGAAGTTTTACAATGTCTTTGGGGTAGAAAGTGAAAGCTCATTACCTTTTCTACCCAGATTTTTACTATCTTACCGTACAGTACATCTTACTCTACTACCTTACTACCGTTACTATCGGTTTCTATAGCGTGCACATGCACGCTACAGTAACTCAGTTGGGATTACTGTAGAAGTAAATGATCTGGGGGTAGGGGGTGTATCAGGAGCCAAAAGGAACCACTTGCGAAACACCGACCCAGTGGACTCAGTACTCTGGGTCTAACGAGAAGTATGGCTAACTGTGCGCATACGTGTAGATATGTGAGTGTGGAAACAATCCGTACATTATAAATGGCATGACTCTACTGGAGTTGGAAGATAGATAGATACACATGTATATTGAACATCGTTTATCATGGGTAACAAGACCAAAGGTTTCGATGGGATCCCACAAATTAATATTTGATCCAGACAATTCGGTCTTGTAGATATCCGGTCTTCGCCAGACTCCTTGAAAATTTTTACTATTAAGATTTAGAAACAGAAGAAGGTCAATGGGAGAAAACAAAGTTCAGATATGGATTCACCAGGTGTGTGTCTACCCCTAGGCTTTACGTCATATCTACTTTGACGAAACTGATCAAATCTTCCTGCCTTACTTCTGCCAAATCTCCGGTTTCAGCCGGATTCCCGGTAAAGTACTTGTCCGGCAAAAGTTAAAGCTTTAAAACGAATTCAGCGTATCAGCTTACCCCTATATCGAACATCTAATTAACTTCAGATAAATCTGTAAGTTTTTACAAATTTTTCGGTTTCAGCCGGATTCCGGGCGAACTATATGTCCGGGTAGAAAATGATTGTCAAAAGCGGATTCAGCATGCCTTCTTACCCCTTAATCGAACATCTAGTCAACTTCAGATAAAACTTTTACTTTTAACAAATTTTCCGGTTTCGGACGGATTTGGGCGAACTACTTGTCCGACAAGAAAATGATTTTCAGAAAAATGTTCAGCATGTCTTCTTACCCCTAAGTCGAACGTCTAATCAACTTTGCACAAGACTTTTACTTTAACAAACTTTACGTTTTTGGCGGGATTCCGGGCGAACCACTTGTCCGGCGAGAAAATGGCTTCCATATTCGTGTTCAGCATGTCTCTTTACCCCTAATCTCGTTAGCTGTTTAAGAATTTGTTTGTTCGCCCCTTAATTTGAAACCCCTCCCCCACCACTAAATGTTGAGCTACGGAGCCCACCTGCTAACTCGACCTCCCCCTTGACCCAAAGAGTCCTCACACCAAGTTTCATCAAAATATCTCAATCTCTTCGAGAGTTATCGTGCTCACAGACGGACAGACAGACGGACAACTTTTGCAATGTCATAGGTATCCCTCCACTTACGTTCTAGGATCCCAAAAAGGGAAAAATGGGGTTACTTGTCAGTTTTATTTGCGTCGGTTTGTCAATCCTAGAAAAAAAAAATCATTTCTTGTTGAAACTTCTACGAATTCTAGATTGAACGGTTAGGTACAGGACTGTGTTTGGCTACCCTTGCTTGAACTTGTCATTCGTTATTGGCCGTTCTCTCGCAGAAGGTAAGACTGGTACGATTTACCTCTTAGTAAAGGTTTAATTTTTGGTCCAGGTGGAGATGTTTAAAAGTCTTCTCCTCAAGAGCCTTCTCTTCCTATGGTGAGACTAAAGTCGTATTCTCGCCGTTCCCCGGGGACTCCACTTGAAGAGTCTCCGCGTTTTGTTGGTCCTGGGGACTCACTCCCCGTATTCTCGCGAGTCCCCACGGACGGGGAATGCTCCGACTATCATCACCATCATTAAAAGGACTCCCTTTCAGATTCGGATGGGAATCAGTTTTTGATGGTGTTGGTGCTATATAAAAATAATAAAAAACAATCAGAATAAACAAAACCAAAAACAAAGTGGATCCAGGCTCATTTCGTCAACTGAATTGTTTTTTTTTTAACAAAAGCCGTTTTGGAAGCATTCCCCGTGTTCTCGCTGTGTTCTGTACGCGGGGTCCGCGCGGAGTGACTCCCTATATTCTCGCCGTTCCTTTCGATTCCTGGAGGAGTACTCGAGGAACGGCGAGAATACGCCCTAAGATGCATAAACAACTTGCATACACTCCAGTTGACCAGTAATCCATTTTCATCGTGAACTTTTCGTAACGTTGTTTGCTTTTAGGTGACAACGTATGGGAGGATAGCGTCGCGCTAGGATCTTGGGAAAGAGCTGAGGCTTATATGAGTGATATCATAGAGGTATGTAGTAGTTTCAGTTCAATATTGAATATTTACTTTGCGAAAAGAGTCCAGGTAGTCATAGGTTAATGACGCACAGATAAAGAGTCGTAGGTAAGTGTGTATCTACACTTAAACCATCTCCTCTTCATGCCCCATCCCTCCTAAAACCGGATCAGTGCTGAAGAAAGAAATTAGGGAGGAAGGTTAAGTTGAATCTCCACTGGCAATCGTGAGCTGCCGCAAGCCATCGTAACGGGCCGATGAGAGCACGCCGGGTCAGGACGAGCACGGTTACGACGGCCTTACGATTACCAGTGGAATACTCTATATGACTATATGAGAAGTCCAAAACACGCCAGTGATCCTCGGGAAGATCGAGACAATGTCTCACTAACTACTCAAACATGACAACTCAAATCCTCTGTCAACTGTGGTGCCGCTTCCGGCTCTTTCGCTAGGTACGCGGCGATTTTGCACCGGCAAGGAGAGTTAGTCATCAAGAGTATTCGGGCTTTAGATCACTGCGGAGAATGAAAACAGGTTTCAAACGGGCATTGGTTTTCACTGCCCATTTAGTTACCGCGAGTGATGGTGTTCATTATTGGTTTTCGTTTACATCGACACGAAAGCGGCTAGTACTGCAACTGAAAGGACCCCTCGTACTATTTACTCATCAACTTACAGTATTTTTAAATGTTTGAATAGTTTAAAACAAGGCTGTGCTTTCAACAAATAACCCAAGGTTTTGGCTGTTTTAAGCCTTTTCCGAGACCCGTTGACTTGCAGCGAAAATAGGGAAACAATTTACGTAACCGGTTTTTCTGATGCAAAAACTTCTCGCAGACAACCTTCGACCGCGTGATACACATCGAAGGTAGCAAAACACGGCAAGTGAGAAAATCAGCATGGTTTTGTTAGAGGGGTTAGAATGTACCGTACGAATTGGGGTCTCCGGGTTTCGAAATATATGGAGTGATTGTGGAAGTAGGTTGCGTTAGTATTATAGGTAAGACAGGTCCTTTAAGAGCGAAACCAAATCTTCGTGAAACGACTAGACAGTATAATTGAGGTACACTACATTATTTCTATCTCAGCAATATCCCCGCTATATTTATTTTTTAGAGTTATTTAGAGCCGAAAGCCTTTTCTCTTGCTTTGTATTATTATTATTATTATATTATTATAACCAGTTGCACAAAGAGATACCGCTAACTTTTGACAGTTGACTTTCTATACAGACAGAACCTACGTATGGACGCATTGATAGTAGCAATGTGATGATTCAGACTATGATTCCTAGGACCTGAGTCACTGGGTAACCGGCTGGGTCGATTGGAACCTCGCCCTTGATGCCGAAGGTGGCCCTAACTGGGCAGGGAACTTCGTTGATGCCCCTATAATTGTGAACGCTACTTCTGACGAGTTTTACCGCAATCCGATGTTCTATGCGTTAGCACACGTCTCCAAGTTCGTTACACCGAACAGCGTGAGGATTGAAAGCACCGCGTCAGTGGCGTCGGATTTGGAGTTCGTGGCGTTCGAGCGCGCTGATGGAGCAACAGTTGTACTGTTGTTGAATAGGTGAGAACGGGCTTTAAAGCGACCACAAAAAATGGTCTTTCTAACACACACACAATGCTAATCATCCGTATTGTCAGTATGAATGTTCAAAACCACAAAAACACCGTCAATCAATGAGCGAATTAAAAAAAAAAACGCCAAATTTCCTAGGTTTGAAATAATTCGGTCTGCACTAAATCTCAGCCGATTATTCGGGATGGCACGAATGGAGCCAAGGATCATAATTTCCATCTAATGCTCCAACTGTTTATTACAAATACAAATAAATTAAAAAACCAAGACCAGTGTGGTACTCCTGATTCCTAAAAACATAAAACAAATAATCAATTAAGTCTTGTAATTCTTTGCTAATCAAACGTGGAAAATTTCGTCATCTGGAAAAGAACACGTTCTGCGTGGGTTTTTTTCTCGAGCCGAAACATCAACCCGGAAATCAAGTTCAAACCTAAATAAACTGGTGGCTTGCGATCAGTAAGAGAAGGTAAACAGGATGTTTGGATAAGGTTTTTAACTATTTCGATGCCCACCCGATCTGTACTGTAAATATTCCTTGAGCCCAAGCTGACTGGGAAATATATGATCTGATTTTGAATATATGATCTGTACTGGTTCTGCTGAGTCAGAAGGAAGTCATGCACTTCTGAACATAAGATAACCTGAAGTTTTTTAATATCATTAACGACCTTACCGTAAAATTAAAGTAAATTAAAGATTTGCGGCAGTCATGCACTTCAGGACATTGACATAATGTTGGTGTTTTGAACATAGAGCCTGTTCCACCCTACTTACCGTAGTTACTACGCTTGACGTCACGAATTCTGGGTTTTTGCCGTCAAGGCTGGAACGATTTTTCTATTTTCCAGCAGAATATCATTCCACGGGCGAGTCTGACCGATCACGTTACAGAGATGGTTAGTTACCACGCTTACTACACTCCCGAGCGTGGTAAGAAAATAGTTACTATTAGTTACTATTTCAGAAGAATGGAACGGTCAGCGAAGTAACTTTTCAGGAGGTTGGAACGAAAATAGTAACTAATAGTTAGTATTGTTAGAATGGTGGAACACGCTCACAATTAATGTCCATACTGTAATTTCTCTGGACATGCAGTGTCCTGGCTCTAGCTTCAGTACGTCTTACCGCCCGAGCCCTCCCTTCGGCAATTTAGTACCAAAGAGTTATCTATGCTTGTGGCAGGAAAAAATTAATATTTTGATCAACACATAGGGCAGGCCGCTACCTCACTGGACTGTTTGCGTTTCCTGCGTTTCCTATGAATCATTTGTCCTTTTTTGATGGATATCAGAATAGATAAATCTTTTTACTCATCAAAAAACTATCGTGGCTTACGCCAAAGTTATTTGTTAACCTCACAAACGACTAAAATAATTTTAGGTAAAAGCTCAAAATGAAAGAAAAATCTGCTTACGGTTCATTGTACAAAGTTACAACGAAAGGGAAGAAGGAGAACTTAAAGTTTAACCGAAAAGGGCTGAGATAGGACAATCTAGTTTCCCGTCACTTATTCACTTAGAGATGCTTGAAGACCTGATGAAAGTGCGTTACTTCGTTGCTCCGCCATTCACGAATAGTCGACTTTCGGAATTTTCCTGTCGGATTTGTTGTACCTGTATGCGCTTGTACCTTTTTTCTATGCTTAACGAAACGATTTACAACAGATAAGTGTTCACGCCGTGAGCTATATTCCGTAGATGATCACTGGCCACTGAAAAGCCGCGTTTGGATTGAGATTCAGATTTTCCCCGAAAAATTTTCGATTGCGTTGTGAGGATGGCCGTAGGTATTTTGAACGTCATTCTAGCCCAAATAATGAAAAATATAAAAAAAAAACTTGACACAGTCTAGATATTGCAGTGAATTCGGTTAAACGACATGGAAATAAATTGGCTTTTCAATTAAACTTTAAAGAAGAAAAATACTCCTTCTCCCGGATTCAAACCCGCGACCGCTGGCATTTGCGACAGATGCTCTGCGCACGTTCCTTGGTTATGAGAAACGTACTACCAAGAACAAATAACGAGATAGAACTGCTGTCTCCCTATCTCGGTCATACAAACATGCTGAGTCGAGTAAAATACGACCGATTCCCGACGCAAACGGGGTGAGGTTACTAGCTTCGCGCAACATCACGTTTCATTACCTCTACAAATACCTAAATCGCTGTTAAGTCGCTGAAAAGGAAATCTAGCAGTCAAAGCTGATTGGTCCTATGGACACGCTCCAGAGCGGGTCGGCGCGGAGTACGCCTCCTGCTAGCTTCTTTCAGTATTTCTTGTGCGATAAGCAACGGTTAAGACGGAAGAGGAGTAAACGGATATCAACATCAGCTCAAAGCTAGAGTAAATACCTCTATGTCCGCTCAGTTTGTCGGGGTTTTCATGAGGAGGGTTTTCGCGAGATCTCGGAATCACTTTCCGGCGAACGAAGCGCATCGCGAAAACAGTGGGAAAGCGATTCCTGGAATAACTTTCCCGCTGGACTGATCGCGAAAACGCATAGAAAGGAGACATCGCCGGGAAAATGTTAATTACAAACTATTTCGAATAAATATGGTTCACTTAACGGTTCTTGATTCTCGTATATTCCATCGAAGCCACCCTAATAACGCTTGCCATTTTTCTTTATTTATCAGTGATACTTGCGCTTTTTTTCCCCATACCTTTGAAATTCCCGCCGAAACATTTCAACTTTCCGCGGAGCTTTCCACTATCCTCGTGGTACCACTTACACCTACCACTTACACTTACCACTGAATAGAAAGCAATTTATAAGCGACGTGCCAAAGACAATCAACCATCAGGCTGGGATGAATTCGCAACTTTTCCAAATTCTCCTCTGATTTTTCTTTTCTTTGTCATTCTCCGGAACCACGAAGTCGTCGTCGGCGTCACTCAGTACTTAATATTTTTATAAAATGTTTGTATTTGTAATAAAAATACAAATATTTTTCGATATTGTGCAATTACTACATTATTGAAAGCTTAGATTATTTTTTTCCTTTTCTTTGTCTGCCCTGCACTATTTTCCTCTTCTTAAGTGCGTAAATAAAATTTCATCATCATCATCATACTGAATTCATGTCTTCCTAGGTCGGAAGGTGAACTGTCCCTGCGGATCTTGGACCTGTCAAGAGGAAATTTGGATGTCACAATTCCTCCAAGGTCAATGCACACTATTGTCTATTAGTGAGCCTATCATTATTTGAAAATCAGTAATAAAAGTCTAATTAGTGATAATATTACGATAGGAAATATCAAAGGACGTAGGAGCAGTGTTTCTAAAAACTGGATCCCTCGTTTTATGTATTGCGCCGGCTGTCCGTTTCTGTACAAGCAAGAATGGACCCGGTATCCGCAGGGGTGGCCCTACTCAGGCCAGGGGGGTGGGGGGCTATAATTTCAACGACTTCTGGATCACAATAGTTGCGTTTTTGATCGAAGTTACCTTCAACCTCAAAGGTCTTTGTTTAACTACCGTTTTTGGTCGCTGGTCACAGTTTCTTTGTCCTTCAAACTCTAACCGTCAAACTTCGTGAGCTAGCAAGTTCCAAGTTTGCTTGAATCCTCGAAGAAAAGTCAACCCGGCAAGATCGCCGGAGTCGTAAAAACACTAATTAAGCAAACGGTGAACTTCGACGGCGTTCGAAAACGGAAATTAAGCAACCGACTAAGCGAACGGCGAACAAAACTTCGATCAAAAACGCAACTAAAATACGGCTCGAAAGTACCGATGAAAAAAGTACCATTGTCGCTTCGTGACAACAGCGCACATTCCCCATTTTCAGCTTTTGCGAAAGAGGAAAGCTTCCAACCACTTACTTTCTTAGACTGAGGCTTAGGTTGGCCTGACCGAGTGTTCGGACGATGAAGGTGCGTTTTTTTTTTATTTGTCTATTCCACATACTGTACTTTATAACTAAAACAAAAGTATGTCAAACTACACCGAAACTACACCAGCCGAAACTCACCCACCGAAACTACATAAAAACAGTAGCTGAAAGCTCATATGGCCCTTGTCGGAACAGCTAGCATGTTTTTCAGTTTGTCCTCCTCCAGCCCCCCCCCCCCCCCCCCAGTGATCAGACCCACACCGGCCTTGAAACTGAACATATGAGACACTCGTTCTTGACACTTGTCAAGTTTCATGCATGTCCGGCCACCCGTTCCTAAGTTATGAATGTCACTTGATTCCGAATTCCCCATCCCTCTACCCCTCCCCCCCCCCCACGATGGTCGGATCGGGGAAGGGACTATTTTCAAGTCAATATGTTAGAGACCCTAATTGGCCTGCCAAGTTTCACGGTCCTAGCACATCTAGAAGCACCCTAGCTCGAGATCACCGGAATTCCGGGAAACCCACTCCACTTCCTCCACCGTGACGCGATCCGGTCCTATTTTGTCAGGAATGCATCTATGGTTTACGCTTGCTCTTCCAACCATGTCCAACTCCGATGCCTAGACTTTAAGCGATCCACCAAATTTCCCGTGCCCCCTCCAGCCCCCCCCCCCTCCTCCCCCAGTGATCAGATCCGGTCCAGACTTGAAACTGACCAAGACACTCGTTCTTGACACTTGTCAAGTTTCATGCACGTCCGATCACCCATTCCAAAGTTGTCAATGTCACTAGATTCCGGATTTCCAACCCTTCTACTCCCCCCCACGATCGTCGGATCGGGGAAGGGACCATTTTCAAGTCAATATGGTAGAATCCCTAAAATGCCTGCCAAGTTTCATGGACCTAGCACATCTGGAAGTACCCTAACTCGAGATCACCGCCCCCCCCCCAACCCCCCCCCCCCCCCCACTGTGACACGATACAGTCCTGTTTTGTCAGTAATGTATATAGGGTTTAAGCTTGTTTTTCCCACCAAGTTCCATCCCGATCCCTCGAATCTGAGCCTTTCAGAAGATTTCCGTTGCCCCCTTCCAGCCCCCCCCCCCAGGTATCGTATCTGGTCCGGATTTGAAAAGGAACATCTGAGGCACTTGTTCTTGACACTTTCATGCACGTCCGATTACCCCTTCCAAAGTTAAGCATGTTACTAATTTCCGGATTCCCCATCTCTCCACTCCCCCTACGATGGTCGGATCGGGGAAACGACTATTCTTAAAGCACAATGGACACTTCTAATGCTTTATTTGAATTAAATGCTCCACAAAAAACATTCCCGACTTCCTTTAGAAGGCGCTACGAAAATCGGCCGTTTTCTTGTTATCCCTTGTCTTTACCTCTCTGGCATTTCGGCGATCTATATCTTAGGAGCTGGGATATCGTGGCAGGAAATTCAAAAACTCCCAGCAATGCTTGATAGAAAAGGATATATTTGAGATGTCACCAATAAGTCAAGCCGCAGATGCAGTTTAACTGATTGTTCTAGTGTTTCATCAGAAGTTCCATGTTTTAAGTGCCTATTAAAAGTTTTTCTTTGTGAAATAGTGTTGTGAAGCATAATTAACTTGCTTTATAAAATGTACCAGAATATGCAATAAGTTTATAAAAATAACTTAGCTACAAAAATGATTCAAAAACAAATAGCCTATTCAAATCTGAATTAGACAAGCTGATTTATGCACGAAATAAAGAAAATTGAGCATGTACTGGCCCAAAAAATTACGCTTTGAAATATCACAGAGAGGAAACTGCTGAAAAAGCTGCTGAGCTAGGGGGTAAGCACTGTTCCTAGGTTGTTACAGAGTGGGATTGGGGTAGTTTGATGTGCCCATTGAACTTTAAAGCACAATGGACACTTCTAATGCTTTATTTTGTATTAAATGCTCCACAAAAAACATTCCCGACTTCCTTTAGAAGGCGCTACGAAAATCGGCCGTTTTCTTGTTATCCCTTGTCTTTACCTCTCTGGCATTTCGGCGATCCAAATCTTAGGAGCTGGGATATCGTGGCAGGAAATTCAAAACCTCCCAGCAATGCTTGATAGAAAAGGATATATTTGAGATGTCACCAATAAGTCAAGCCGCAGATGCAGTTTAACTGATTGTTCTAGTGTTTCATCAGAAGTTCCATGTTTTAAGTGCCTATTAAAAGTTTTTCTTTGTGAAATAGTGTTGTGAAGCATAATTAACTTGCTTTATAAATGTACCAGAATATGCAATAAGTTAAAAAAAATAACGTAGCTACAAAAATCATTCAAAAACAAATAGCCTTTTCAAATCTGAATTAGACAAGCTGATTTATGCATGAAATAAAGAAAATTGAGCATGTACTGGCCCAAAAAATCACGCTTTGAAATATCACAGAGAGGAAACTGCTGAAAAAGCTGCTGAGCTAGGGGGTAAGCACTGTTCCTAGGTTGTTACAGAGTGGGATTGGGGTAGTTTGATGTGCCCATTGAACTTTAAGGCAGTCTGTTCGGGTCCCTGATATGCCTACCAAATTCCATCGTCCTAGTACCAAACTCGCGGGATCACCACATTCCCCCCCCCCCAACTCCCCCACAGTGCCCGAATCCGGTTCGGTTATGTCAACGATGCATCTAGGACTTGTGCTTGTTCTTCCTACCAAGTTTCGTCCCGATCCCTCTACTCTGAGCGTTTCCCAAGATTTCCAGTTCCCCCCCCCCCCCAGCTCCCCCCACAGGCACCGGACCCGGTCCGGATTTTAAGTGGGTCGTCTGAGGCCCGAGATCTGAACAAATATCAAATTTCATTGCTATCCGTTCACCCGTTCAAAAGTTATAAATACCTCAAGATTCCGGATTCCCCCTCCCTCCGCTCCCCAAACGATGGTCGGGTCGGGGAAATGACTATTTGCAACTTAATCATTTGGGGTCCCTGATATGCCTGCCAAGTTTCATCGTCCTAGCTTTTGTGGAAGTGCCCGAACTAGCAAAACACGGACCGACTGACCGATCGACAGACCGACGGACGGACAGAAATTGCGATCACTATATCGTGCCATAAAAAAACGCACCTTTAGTGAGGTTCTGTGGCGGCTCGTGACAACTTTCCTGGATGTTGCTTCAGAAACTTACCGCCTAGCAGTTTAGATGGCGCTGATTATTCATGTAGTAATCTCCATCCTTTCTGCTGTCAATGAACATTGCTGGAATAGACGGATCTCTGTGTTACTTTGCTTGTTCAGTTTAGCAATTTGCAATACTGTCATTATTGTTTGCAATTTGCAACACTCTTCTGAGCAACAGTATGAGCAAAGTGGTATATGGCTCAGCAGTGGCAAATAAGCTGCACTTAAACCGCCTTATTCATGCAAAAACTTGAAACTCGCGGGTTCTGCCAAATGTTTCATTCATTGCGCCCTTTCGGAGAATGCTACCGATAAAAGTAAATTCGTTGTATTTATTTCCGTTTTCCGAGTGGTTCGCCTTAGGGGCGTCAAGTTTGGTTGGGGTGGCCTTCCCTCCTCCCCCCAATGTTGTTGGTCAGTCAGTGAAAAAAAGCCGAGACGGCGCGAAACGCCGCGATTTTTCGTAAAAGCAGTCGATTTTTTTCTTGGAGACAGTCCATTTTTCTTCAAAACAGTCGGATTTTCGTAAAAATAGTAGATGTTTTCTTAAAATCAGTCAGTTTTTCGACTAGACAGTCGTTTTTGGGATCCCAAAACGTAAGTGGAGGGATACCTATGACATCGCAAAAGTTGTCCGTCTGTCCGTCCGTCTGTAAGCACGATAACTCTCGAAGGGAATGAGATATTTTGATGAAACTTGGTGTGAGGATTCGTTGGGTCGGCGGACCAGTCGAGTTCGTAAATGGGCTTTGTAGCCATACATTTAGGGGTGGGGGAGGGGGTTCAAATTAAGGGGCAAACAAAATATTTTGAAACAGCTAATGTGATAGGGGGGGGGGGGGCAAACAAAATATTTTGAAACAGCTAATAAGATATGCTGAACACGATGGTGAAAACCATTTTGTAATCGGACAAGTAGTTCGCCCGGAATCCGGCCAAAACCGGAAAGTTTGTTAAAAGTAAATGTTTTATTTGAACTTTATTAGATGTTCGATTTAGAGGTAGGAAGACATGCTGAAGACGAGCGTGAAAACCATTTTCTCGACGGACAAGTAGTTCGCCCGGAATCCGGCCCAGACCGGAAAGTTTGTTAAAATTAAAAGTTTTATTTGGAGTTGATCAGATGTCCGATTTAGGGCAAGAAGACATGCTGGACTTTTATGTGAAAACAATTTTCTACCCGGACATGTAGTTCGCCCGGAATCCAGCCAAAACCAGAAAATTGTTAGAAGTAAAAGTTTTATTTCTAGCTGATTAGATAACCGATTTAGGGGTAAGAAGAGACGCTGAATCCGTGTGTGACAATCATATTTTACCCGGACATACAGTTTGACCGGAATCCGGCTGGAGTCGGAAAATTTGTTATAAGTTAAAGTTTTATTTGAAGTTGATTAGATGTTCATTATTGGGGAAAGAAGATACCCTGAGTTCGTTTTTTAGCTTTCTTTTTTCGCCGGACAAGTAGTTCTAGAGTTCGGCCGAAACCGGGAAATTGGCAGAAGTGGCAGGAACTTATATGGGTAAACACACATGCTGAATCCATATCTGAACTTGGTTTTCTCAGATGATTAGCTATTTGGCCTTAATCTGTTTCTGAATTTTAATTGTAAGAATGTTCAAGGATTCTGGTGATGACTGGATCTGGCTAAGACAAGACCCAGTTGTCTGGATCAGATATGAATTTTTGGGATCCCATCGAAAACTTTGGTCTTGTTTTTCTTGAAATCAGTCAATTTTTCGAAAAAACAGTCGTTTCTGAGAAATGTTTTTATTTTTTCTTAAAAACAGAAGTTTCTTTCTTACAAACAGTCGGTAAAATGACCAGTCATTTGATAAATACCTCCCCCCCCCAAAAAAAAAAATATTTTGGCCGGTATCTCTGTCGCCTCACTCCTTGGGCTCATAAAGTAAAATTTTCAGTGCTTGTAACTATAGAACCATTGACAATCACTGAAGGAATAATGCAGACTTCTATCGGTAATGTAAATCGTTTCAACGCAGATTTCAACCGATTCTTTTGCAAAATGATAGTTGTATAACGATATCCTGGTGTAAGTCTGTTTTTCTTTTTATAGTCTGTAGGATTTTTTTTGTATCCTCTTTACTCCTATTTCTTTCTAATCCGTCTGTGTCTTGCAGTTTTTGAAGGACTAGAAATAAAATATTGTGACGTTGAGACTGAATTACGTGCCAGAATTGTGCCAAAGCTATAACATGTGGAAGAGCCACAGTGTTGTAGAGACATGGAAGAATATGTCGGTTATACACACACTTGCAGGAAACTAGAGTACAATAACACTTTCATACATTTTCTGAAATTTTCTGACCATGCCTTGTTGATTTTAGGTCTGAGTAAATAGAGTAAAATATTATCAGCATAACTCACTAAAGAAATGTCTAAACCACGAAAAATACAACTAGGACATACTACTCCTTGCGTCTCAATAAAACTATAATTGTAAAGCTGCTTTCACATTGACGCGTTTGCCTTTCACACTGAGCTACGCAAGCCTTGCGTTGCGCTTGCGTCGACGCAACGCAGAGCTTACGCAGACAAATAAAACGCAACGCAGGAATAGAACCAAGTTCCATTCTTGCGTTGCGTCGACGCGTACGCATCAGATTTGTCGAAAATGGAAGATTTTGAAGAAAAACTAGAAAAACATGTTGATGATGAAGAAAAACTTGCTACTAGTGGAAGAAATTAAATTACAGCAGAAGAAACCGAGAAAGGAAAATGTAAATGAGCATCCAGCGTGAAAGCTTCTCGCGCAGGTGTGAAAGATACGCTGCGCAACCTATACGCAACGCAAGATAAACGCATACGCAACGCATCGCAACGACGCTTCAATGTGAAAGCAGCTTAAACTGTCGGAGAAGTGATGATTTTGCGATTGTCTTTATTTACTTCAATCACATTCCTGTTGTTTCTTTCAGGATCTGTACTTACGATTTAAAAATGGCTCCTCTCTTCGCTGTGATCCACTGGACCACTCAACTGAAAGCATACCCTTTGCTCGATTGACGTGGCTTTTTTCATTGCTTAAGTACCTGGAATTCCTCGACACCATTTTGTTCGTCCTGCGGAAGAAGCTCGAGCAAATCTCCACCCTACATGTCGTACATCACGCCTTGGTTCCACCTATGGTCTGCATGTTGATGATGTATGCGCCTGCTGGCCACTCAACCATTTACTTCGGACTTTGGAACGCATTCGTACATATGGTTATGTACACATTACTTCCTAGCCTCGCTAAGAAACCCGACCGTTAAATACCTGTGGTGGAAAAAGTACCTTACTCAAATGCAGTTACGTTTGTTGTATTCGTTTGTGTTCGTTCGTTTGTGTATTTGCCCATGCCCTTCAGGTTTTCATGTATGACTGTGACTACCCAAAGTTGATAGTCGTTATGATAATTTCATTCTGTACAGCTATGTTGGTAATGTTTGCTCAGTTCTAAATTCACTCTTGTCTACGGGGCAGAAAAAAGGCTCAAACCTGAAGGGCCCATGCCCTTCAGGTTTTCATGTATGACTGTGACTACCCAAAGTTGATAGTTGTTATGGTAATTTCATTCTGTACAGCTATGTTGGTAATGTTTGCTCAGTTCTAAATTCACTCTTATCTACGGGGCAGAAAAAAGGCTAATGACAAAACCAACTAGTCCATATCTGATTCGACCCTCAAAGCGGCTAAGAGTTTTTTCCTATTTGCTTTCTCGTCTGATGAAATTTATTTATATTATACTAAAAACGGTAGGCTCGCTCTTTCAAAAAACGTCATCAGCATCACAAAACAAATAACAATTATTGGTTTCGTCATTGCTGTCTTCCTTATTTTTTCCCTTCTTTTTTGAGTGCATTTTCTTTTCCCATGAATATGGATTACAAGTGAAAGTTGACCCCCGTCTCGTCACTGTCAGGAGGTTTCTTGAAGGACGAGGAGGTATGTGTTTCCTTATTATCCACTTGCGTAACTAAATTGCAAGAAACGAATGAGTTGTGTACGAAAACAAAATAAAAGCAGCTCGCAGCTCGGGCGAATGCACCCTTCATAAAATTCTTTCCAGAATAGTTATTTTTGGCCACTAGATGCGCGAGCATAAGAAAGTAAACAATGACACGTTACTTCTTGGTGTAAGTTTATTCATGTTTGATTGGCTATTTTTATTTCTTTTAGGCCTAGCCATGTTTATAACTGTTTCAAATGCCTCTGCTTCTATTTGTGCTCACTAATGGGCAATTTGGGCCCACTTGCCCATGAACGTGGAGTGTGGAAGGTGGTTCGACTCCACATATGTGTTCTCAACCCTAAGATCTAAAAGTGCAAGGAATCTCATCGCCGGATCTCCAGTTATTGTCAAGTTAAAAACATAAGAAAATGTCACCCTGGGCCCAATCGCCCTTGAACCATGTGGGAGTCGGGTTTGGACCCCCAAAAGCAAAAAGAGACCCCAATGCTCAAAAGCCTACCAAGTTTCAACTTGATACTTGTTGATTTCTGTCTCGGGTCACGAACTTTACTCTTGGACAATCTGGGCCCAGTTGCCCATGAACGGGGTGGGTGGGGCCAGGTGGGGAGGTGTAACGTTAAAAGTTATTTCCCAGCCCTAGGATCTACAAGTACAAGGAATTCCATCGTCCTAAGTGCTGAAAGTGCAGAAAATCAGACCATGAAAACCTGGTCGCCTGTTCACACTTCGGGTTTCAAATATGCTCCTTGGAAAAGGCTTCTATTCGCACGTAAGGGGGGTTGGATCCCTCTTGGCTTCGACTCTCGATGCCCTTCATAGGACTAGACAACAAAATAAACTAATATCTGTCAGAGGACGAAACCTCGAGGTTTATGAACTCATTCTTGACCTTTTTTCAAAGTGTTTTTTGGGATCCCAAAACGTAAGTGGAGGGATACCTATGATATCGTAAAAGTTGTCCGTCTGTCCGTCTGTTAGCACGATAACACTCGAAGGGAATGAGATATTTTGATGAAACTGGGTGTGGGGATTCTTTGGGTCATGGGTAAGGTCAAGTTCGTAGATGGGCTCTGTAGGCCGTCAGTTAGGGGTGGGGGAGGCAGTTCAAATTAAGGGTCAAACAAAGTATTTTTAAACAGCTAATGTGATAGTTGATTATGGGGTAAGAAGACATGCTGAACACGATGGGGAAAACAATTTTCTCGCCGAACAAGTAGTTCGTCCGGAATCCGGCAAAAAACGGAAAGTTGGTTAAAAGTAAAAGTTTCATTTGAAGTTGATCATAAGTTCGATTTAGGGGTAAAAAAACATGCTGAACAATTATGTGAAAAGCATTTTCTACCCGGACAACTAGTTCGCCCGGAATCCGGCCAAAGCCGGAAAATTTGTTAAAAGCAAAAGTATTATTTGAAGTTGATTAGATGACAGACTTAGGGGTAAGAATAGTCTGTCTATGACAATTATTTTGTACCTGGACATCTAATTCGTCCAGAATCCGGTTTTAATTTGTATAAGTTAAGGTTTTATTTGAATTAGTTTAGGTGTTCTTTATAGAGATTTTGATATACGCTGAATTCTCTTCTGAATTTCCTTTTTTTTGCTGGACAAATAGTTTGCTCGGAATTCGGCCGAAACCGGAAATTTGGCAGAAGTACAGCAGGAAGTTTCGGTCAGTGTCGTCAAAATAGATATGGCTTATAAAGGTATATCTAAACTTGGTTTTCTCCGATGATTACCCTGACGAAGACAAGACCGTATTGTCTGGATCGAATATTAGATTTTTGGGATCCTATCGAAACCTTTGGTCTTGTTAACTAAGTGAGCAATTAGTGTAATGTATTTTGATTGTTGAAATAACCAGCGTACTTTAGCATCTTTTACGGAAGAAATATACGCCTCGATTAAAAGACCGAGATTTGTGGCATGACTTGCACCATCAGTTAGTTGCTGTCGCGAGGGAGAACAGCGGAACAGGAGAACAGCTTGCGTCCTGACACAAATAGAGGAGGATTTTCGCGAGCTGGAAAGCAAAGTCTGAATCACTTTCCAATGGTTTTCGTGCTACTTGGGAAAGTTGCCGAACTTTCCAACCGGCTTTTCACGCTTTGCAAAGTGATTCCACGAGGTTAATGGAAAGATGTGGAGATAAAAAACAGTGCAAGTATCACATAGTGGCGCTTCATAAACATTATGTAAGGCCCATTTCAGAGGACGGCTGCCAAATTTGGCATCCTGGCTTAAGTAAAGCTCAGGATGCCGAAATCGAACGACTGCAGAAGAGAGCCTGCAGAAAAATACTTGGTCACATTTACACATCTTACAACGAAAGCCTTCAAGTCCTCGATATCGAAAAACTGTCTGAAAGAAGACATAATCTTCTCATGCATTTTGGCCACCAAATTTTGAATTCTCAACACCACAGGACCATCCTTCCGGACTTCGTTGCACCCTCTCGTGGACCTAACACGCGAAGCAAGGACGACCCGAAACCCAAGCTTGTTCCCCCACCTACGAAATCTCCAGAAAGATACCTAAATTCATTCGTTCCACATTTTACTAAACATTTTAACTGTTCATGATTCATGTTCGTTTCTTATTTATTGTTTGTTAGTTTGCGTTTTATTTGTATTGTTAGTGAGTGTTATTTTTCCAATTCCCGCCCGTGTTAGCCTAGTGCTATTAGGGTTGAAAATAAAACTGATTGATTGATTGACTAATCAATAAATAAAAATGGCAAGCGTTATTAAGGTGACTTCGATGGAATATGTGAGAATCAAAGAACCATTAAGTGAACCACATTTATTCGTAAAAGTTAGTGATTCAACATTTTCCCGGCGGTATCAGCTTTACATGCGTTTTCGCGACCAGTCCAGCAGGAAAGTTGAAAGTTATTCCAGGAATCGCTTTCCCACAGTTTTCGCGATGCGTTTCGCTCGTCGGAAAGTGATTCCGAAGTCTCGTGAAAACCCTCCTTAGGCCTAAGTAAGTGCCTGCCTGGAAGCAGAGGTGTCACTTATGAGGGGGAGGGGTTTCTTCTTTAAACCAGGCAATTTTTCTGCAAAATAGTCAATCGGTACACATGACCAGCCAGTCAGTAAAAGTACCTTGCCCCCCCTCCTCCAAACACTTTGGCTAGTATCGCCTCTGCCTGGAAGATAATTCTATTGTATAAGTAGTGAACTGATAGACAAAAATGCTCCTCAGCCGGGATTTGCACCCAGGACCCTCTGCTTACAAGGCAGTCGCTCTACCAACTGAGCTACCGAGGGGCTCGTGAACTGAGTTCGCAAACCACTACAGTAGTCTGGTAGAAGCCGGCCATAGGAACAGTGATCCCGCCCGAAGGTAAATTCATCTAACCAGTTCACATCCCCATGTCACGGAATTATTAAAGTTTAACTGAAAAGCCAATTTATTTTATATGTTTGATTTGAATACAGTGAATTATTTTGACTCATGTAAGGGATTTTTGTTTTTTACGTCGCGTAGTCTAGTAGTCACGTTTGGAATCTCCGCTGGTTGCACGACAAATAACTTTACGGCGAGTCGCGGAAAATTTGAATGTCTGCAAAAGCGTGTGTTTCAATGGCTAACAAAGCGAAGATTTTGAAATGTTCGATTCCAGATTTCAGAATCACATCTCAAGATAGCCCTCTGTTCCACGCTTCCTGGTCACTTTCACTTCCCATGTTACTTTCATCTTCCTGGCTTGAAGAATGCAAATCCGCCATGAATTACGGCAATTGGCTGCCGCTGTAGTTGCTAAACATTTCAAACATAGAGCTACGTCCGTATAGAGGTACAACAGTTACGGAAGAGAAATTACGTCAGCTAAAATTTCAAGAATCGTGGATAACAAAGTAACGAAGTGACGCGTTTTTGTCGGTTCTTCTAGCCTAATTAAGTAAAAATATGATAGGTAATCAGACTGTCGTATCTTAGCCCTATTCTGATAACCTTTAACGTGGCTCCGACAATGGAGTCCTAGACTTCTAAATTGTATTCGAAAAAAACGTTTATGGTTTATTGGTCGCGGTACAAGTCCCTTGTGTGAAGTGCCATCTATGTATTAGATAATTCTAGTAAGATAATCTAGTTAGTGAAAGTGAAGTCTCAGCCCGAGTTCAGATTGCTGTTAGAAAGACACGAGTTTGAGTTTCTAACCTATGTGCAGGATAAACTCTAAAGTCAGTAGTTAGCAAGTCATTTATTTATCATTTTTTTCTGATCCGCCGTTTTTGAAAGGTGGAGTAAAGAAAGAAAAGAAGGAATACACGTTACAAAACACAATCTTTCGACACGAGCTGTCAGTTAGAACAAGACCTAAGGTTTCGATGGGATCCCAAAAATATCATGTGTGATCCAGACAACTGGATCTTGTAGATCCGGTCTTCGCCAGACTCCTTGAAAATGTTTACTGTTCAGTTTCGAAAAAGATTAAGGCCAATGGCTGAGAAAACTAAGTTCAGATATGGATTCAGCGTGTTTGTTTACCCCTATGCGTCATATATACTTTGACAAAATTTCCGGTTTCTGTCGGATTCTGGGCGAACTATTTGTCCGTTAAAAAAAGGCCAAAAACGAATTCAGCATATCTGCTTACCCCTATATCGAACCTCTAATCAACTTCAGACAAAACTTTGACTTTTAACGAATTTTCAGGTTTTGACCGGATTCCGGACAAACTCTTTTCAGGCGAGAAAATAATTTACATATACGGAATCAGCATGCATCCTTACCACTACATCGAGCCTCTATTCATTTTTAGATAAAACTTCTCCTTAGAACAAATTTTCCGGTTTCAGCCGGATTCCGGGCGAACATTCCTGGTTCAAAATGATTGTCATATTCGGATTTACCATGTCTTCTTACCCCTGATTCGAACATCTAATCAAGTTCAAATAAAAATTACTTTAAACAAATTTTCCGGTTTCGGACGGGATCCTGGGCGAACTACTTGTCCGGCGAAAATATAATTTTCATATACGTGTTCAGCATGTCTTCTTACCTCTCGATTGAACCTCTATTTAACTTCAGATAAAACTTTTGTTTTTCACAAATTTTCCGGTTTTTGCCGGTTTCCGGGTGAACCACTTGTCCGACAAGAAAATTATTTTCAGATTCAGATTCAGATTCAGCATATCTCTTTACCCCGAAATCGACTCTCTCATTAGCTTTAGAAAATATTTGTTTCGTCCCTTATTGAAACCCCTCCCCCACCCCTAAATATAGGGCTAGAGAGCCCATCTCCGAACTTGACCTGTATTTTGACCCAAAGAGTCCTCATGCAGAATTTTTACAAAATATATCAACTCCTTCGAGAGTTATCGTGCTAACAGACGGACAACTTTTACGAAATCATTTAGATTAGAACCTTTGTCCCCAAGGCGCCATGGCTTAGTTGGTTAAAGCGCCTGCCTAGTAAGCAGGAGATCCTGGGTTCGAATCCCAGTGGTGCCTTTTTGGAGTCACTGCGTCTCAAAGGGGGCTTAGTCGAGTCCTTACACCCGGTTTCCCCGTTGCCCTGAGATATCAGGTGCCCTCTCCAGGGGCGTGACTGGGGGGGGGGGGGGGGGGCAATGTTGCCGGGCAGTCGGTAGAAAATAACCGAGTCGGCGCGAAGCCGCGATTTTTCGTCAAAACAGTTGATTTTTTTCTCATGAAAACAGTCGTTTTTCTGAAAATCAGTTGATTTTTTTTCACGAAAACAGTCGTTTTTTTCCGAAAATCAGCTGATTTTTTGTCGAAATAGTCGTTTTTTCTGAAAATCAGTCGATTTTTTTTCTAAAAAGTCCTATTTTCTCCTTTTTTTATGGCACTTGCAGCCTCTGGCTCAAGTGCCATATACCGATCACAATTCCGTCTGTCGGTCTGTCGGTCTGTCGGTCGGTCCGAGTTTTTTGTCCCACATATCCGAGTTAGGGTACTTCCAGATGTGCTAGGACAATGAAACTTGGCAGGCATATCAGGGACCCGACCAAACTAACCTGGAAATAAGCAGTTTCTCGATCCGACCATATGCGGGGGAGTGCAGGGCGCTGGAAACTTGAAAATTTAGGGCATTTTGTCACTTTTTTCCGAGTAAGGGGACTTCTAGATGAGCTAGGACAATGAAACTTGGCAGGAATATCAAGGACCCGACCAAACGAACCTGGAAATAATCAGTTTCCCGATCCGACCATATGCGGGGGAGTGGGGGCGCTCGAAACTTGAAAATTTAGGGCATTTTGTCACACTTTTTCGAGTTAGGGTACTTCCAGATGAGCTAGGACAATGAAACTTGGCAGGACATCAGGGACCTGACCAAAGTAACCTGGAAATAATAAGTTTCCCGATCCGACCATATGCGGGGGAGTTGGGGCGCTGGAAACTTGAAAATTTAGGGCATTTTGTCACGCTTTTTCGAGTGAGGGTACTTCCAGATGAGCTAGGACAATGAAACTTGGCAGGAATATCAGGGACCCGACCAAACTAACCTGGAAATAATCAGTTTTCCGATCCGACCATGTGCGGGGAAGTGGGGGCGCTGGAAACTTGAAAATTTAGGGCATTTTGTCACACTTTTTCGAGTTAGGGTACTTCCAGTTGTGCTAGGACCATGAAACTTGGCAGGCATACATACATACATACATACATAACGAATTTATTTCAAACAACCACTATCATGGCAATGCCAAATTTGGGTATTACGTCAAGCATAATGCACATTTTAAAATCTATACAGTTAATCATCAATTCGTCATCACAGACCTGTTATAATACATAAATGAAAACCAAAAACAGAACACGGACGTTGGAATAATATCACAGACAGCTACCACCATCATTATAAATTTTTGTGAAACTTGGAACGAAGCTTTTCTGGTATCGCGTATGTGTTGCAGGTACGGGGGACAACTTTGGAACCTTTGAACTTGCGACCCTTTCCTGTCGGTTTCTTGTGTTTTCATAAGGAGGAGGAAGGATATCGGATAGAACAGGATGGTGGAGGAGCTTATGACCAACCGCTAGGCTCAGCCGCAGTCTCCGACTCTCAAGGGTTTCCATCTTAAACTTTTTTAGGAGAGCAGAATAGGGAACTTTGGGCTCACGACTTATTATTAGGAGTGCACGTTTCTGTATTCTTTCTATTTGTTGTGTCTGTTCGGCAGTAAGGGCAAAGTGCCAAACAGCAGCCGCATATTCCAAAGTGGACCGAATGAAAGAAACGTAAATTCGGACAAGATGGGAATTAGGTACTTGGAACTTAGCCAGAAGTTTTAACAGCTGTAGACCAGCGTTTGCACGCTTTAGCATTACGTTGGTGTTGTCCTCCCATTTAAGATCAGACGTGATTGTTACACCAAGGAGCTTTAGCTTCTGTACCTGTAAACCAGAAGGCAGTGTTTCTTCAAAGGAAATGCTAGTTTTGAGGAAGGAAAAGGTTAAAATTGCACTTTTATCTTCGTTTACCTGCATGTCCAACAACCTGGCTTCATCTTTAATGTCTTCTATTATGCCTGCAGCTTTGCTTTTAGGCATAATAGAAGACATTAAAGATGAAGCCAGGTTGTTGGACATGCAGGTAAACGACATATCAGAGACCCGACCAAACAAAATTAGGAATAATCATTTTTCTGATCCGACCATTTTGGGGGGGGGGTGGAGGGCAGGGGAATCCGGGAAACTGAGAAGTGTGTAACTTTCGAACGGATTCGGTAGCCAGGGGGTAGTTGGGGGGGGGGGGGAGACCGGAGATTTCAAGAAACGGTTAGAATGGAGGGATCGGAGTGAAACTTGCTGGGAAGAACAAGCATCTGCTCTAGATAAGTCCTTTAGACCATTGTACTTGATCCGGACACTTATGGGGGGGGGGGGGGGGGGGCCCGGAATTCCGGTGATGGTGGTTTTGGGGATTTTCACGATGAAACTTGGCAGGCATATCAGGGACCCAATCAAACTGACTTCAAAATAAAAATTTTGTCGATCAGATAATGGTGGGGGAGTGGAGGGAGGGGAATCCGCAGGGGAATCCGGGAAATTGAGAAGTGTGTAACTTTCGAATGGATGATCGGATTGTAATGAAACTTCATAACTGAAGAGAATATATATCTGTAATGTCCCGTTTAAAGTCTTGACCGGATTCGGTAGCCAGGGGGGAGTTGGGGGGGGGAGACCGGAAATTTCAAGAAACGGTTAGAATGGAGGGATCGGAGTGAAACTTGCTGGGAAGAGCAAGCATCTGCTCTAGATAAGTCCTTTAGACCATTGTACTTGATCCGGACACTTATGGGGGGGGGGGGGTCCCGGAATTCCGGTGATGGTGGTTTTTTGGATTTTCACGATGAAATTTGGCAGGCATATCAGGGACCCAATCAAACTGACTTCAAAATAAAAATATTGTCGATCAGATAATGGTGGGGGAGTGGAGGGAGGGGAATCCGCAGGGGAATCCGGGAAATTGAGAAGTGTGTAACTTTCGAACGGATGATCGGATTGTAATGAAACTTCATAACTGAACAGAATATAGATCTGTAATGTCCCGTTTAAAGTCTTGACCGGATTCGGTAGCCAGGGGGGAGTTGGGGGGGGGAGACCGGAAATTTCAAGAAACGGTTAGAATGGAGGGATCGGAGTGAAACTTGCTGGGAAGAGCAAGCATCTGCTCTAGATAAGTCCTTTAGACCATTGTACTTGATCCGGACACTTATGGGGGGGGGGGGGGGCCGGAATTCCGGTGATGGTGGTTTTGGGGATTTTCACGATGAAACTTGGCAGGCATATCAGGGACCCAATCAAACTGACTTCAAAATAAAAATTTTGTCGATCAGATAATGGTGGGGGGAGTGGAGGGAGGGGAATCCGAAATTTTCAGTCATGCGTAATTTTGGAATGGGTGATCGGATTCGAGTGAAATTTAAGAATTCAACAGAGGACATTTCTCCGATGATTTTTTTCATATCCGGACCGGATCCGGCAACTATTGGGGGGGGGGGGCGGAAAATACGTGCCCCGTTTAGAATGGAGGGATCGGGATGGAACTTTGTGGGAAGAACAAACAGATGCTCTAGGTAAGTCATTTGCTGAATCGGATTGGCTACGTGCACCGCGGGGGAGTTGGGTGGGGTGGGTGGGGGTTGGGTTGACCGGAAATCTCGAGAAACGGTTAGAATGATGGTATCGGAGTGAAACTTGCTGGGAAGAACAAACATCTGGTCCATGTAAATCTTTTACATAATTTGACTGGATCCGGACACTTGAGGGGGGGGGAGGAGGGGTATCCCGGAATTCCGTTTTTTGGGGGATTTTCACGACGAAACTTGGAAGGCATATCAGGGACCCGGTCAAACTGACTTGGAATAAAAAAAAATCCTCGATATGATAATCTTGGTGGGGGGGGGGAGTTGAGGGAGGGGAATCCGAAATATTGAGTCATGCGTAACTTTGGAACGGGTGATCGGATTCGAGTGAAATTTAATAATTAAACAGAGGACATTATTCTCTTGTGACCTTTTTCATTTCCGGACCGAATCCGGCAATTATCGGGGGGAGGGCGGAAAATACTTGACCCGCTTAGACTGGTGTGATCTGGATCGAACTTCGTGGGAATGACAAACAGATGCTCTGGATTAATCATTTACAGAACCGGATTGGCTCCGGTTATTGTGGGTGGAGTGTGAGGAGGGGGAGGGGGGTCTGGGATTCCGGTGATCGCGCGTTAAGGTACTTCCAGATGTGCTAGGACGATGAAACTTCGCTGGAATATTGGAGACTCAACAACATTTGCTTAGAAATTGCTACTTCCCAAATCCGATTATTCCTTAAAGTACCAATCTTGACCGCAAAGTAAAAAAAATACTTTTAAGCAATATATACATTTTCGTGGATGCCCATCAGCCCATTAGCAGTTTTGCCTCAAGGGTTTTGCTTACAAATGAAGTTCCAGCTCCCTTAGAGCGCGCATCTCAACCGCAAAGTCGAAACTTACTTTTGATCAATCAAATCATCTTGACACATGCAAGTGCCATATGAGCTTACAGCTCTTGTCTTGAAAACAGTCGGTTTTTATGGCACTTGCAGCCTCTGGCTCAAGTGCCATATACCGATCACAATTCCGTCTGTCGGTCGGTCCGAGTTTTTTGTCCAACTTATCCGAGTTAGGGTACTTCCAGATGTGCTAGGACAATGAAACTTGGCAGGCAGATCAGGGACCCGACCAAACTAACCTGGAAATAATCAGTGTCCCGATCCGACCATATGCGGGGGAGTGCGGGGCGCTGGAAACTTGAAAATTTAGGGCATTTTGTCACTTTTTTCCGAGTTAGGAATATCAGGGACCTGACCAAAGTAACCTGGAAATAATAAGTTTCCCGATCCGACCATATGCGGGGGAGTGGGGGCGCTGGAAACTTGAAAATTTAGGGCATTTTGTTACACTTTTTCGAGTTTGGGTACTTCCAGTTGTACTAGGACCATGAAACTTGGCAGGCATATCAGAGACCCGACCAAACGAACTTAGAAATAATCAGTTTTCTGATCCGACCATTTTGGGGGGGGGGAGTGGAGGGCAGGGGAATCCGGGAAATTGAGAAGTGTGTAACTTTCGAACGGGTGATCGGATTGTAATGAAACTTCATAACTGAATAGAATATTTATCTGTAATGTCCCGTTTAAAGTCTTGACCGGATTCGGTAGCCAGGGGGGAGTTGGGGGGGGGGGGGAGACCGGAAATTTCAAGAAACGGTTAGAATGGAGGGATCGGAGTGAAACTTGCTGGGAAGAAGAAACATCTGCTATAGATAAGTCCATAGACCAATGCTGCCGGGCAGTCGGTAGAAAATAACCGAGTCGGCGCGAAGCCGCGATTTTTCGTCAAAACAGTTGATTTTTTTTCGTGTGAAAACCAGTTGATTTTTTTCACGAAAACAGTCGTTTTTTCCGAAAATCAGCTGATTTTTTGTCAAAATAGTCGTTTTTTTCTGAAAATCAGTCGATTTTTTTTCTAAAAAGTCCTATTTTCTCCTTTTTTCTTGAAAACAGTCGGTTTTTATGGCACTTGCAGCCTCTGGCTCAAGTGCCATATACCGATCACAATTCCGTCTGTCGGTCTGTCGGTCGGTCCGAGTTTTTTGTCCCACTTATCCGATTTAGGGTACTTCCAGATGTGCTAGGACAATGAAACTTGGCAGGCATATCAAGGACCCGACCAAACTAACCTGGAAATAATAAGTTTCCCGATCCGACCATATGCGGGGGAGTGGGGGCGCTGGAAACTTGAAAATTTAGCGCATTTTGTCACACTTTTTCGAGTTTGGGTACTTCCAGTTGTGGGAAACTTGAAAATTTAGGGCATTTTGTCACTTTTTTCCGAGTTAGGAATATCAGGGACCTGACCAAAGTAACCTGGAAATAATAAGTTTCCCGATCCGACCATATGCGGGGGAGTGGGGGCGCTGGAAACTTGAAAATTTAGCGCATTTTGTCACACTTTTTCGAGTTTGGGTACTTCCAGTTGTGCTAGGACCATGAAACTTGGCAGGCATATCAGAGACCCGACCAAACAAACTTAGAAATAATCAGTTTTCTGATCCGACCATTTTGGGGGGAGTGGAGGGCAGGGGAATCCGGGAAATTGAGAAGTGTGTAACTTTCGAACGGGTGATCGTATTGTAATGAAACTTCATAACTGAATAGAATATTTATCTGTAATGTCCCGTTTAAAGTCTTGACCGGATTCGGTAGCCAGGGGGGAGTTGGGGGGGGGGAGACCGGAAATTTCAAGAAACGGTTAGAATGGAGGGATCGGAGTGAAACTTGCTGGGAAGAACAAGCATCTGCTATAGATAAGTCCTTTAGACCATTGTACTGGATCCGGACACTTATGGGGGGGGGGCGGGGAGGGGGTTTCTCGGAATTCCGGTGATGGCGGTTTTGGGGATTTTCACGATGAAACTTGGCAGGCATATCAGGGACCCGATCAAACTGACTTCAAAATAAAAAAATTGTCGATCTGATAATGGTGGGGGAGTGGCGGGAGGGGAATCCGAAATTTTCAGTCATGCGTAATTTTGGAATGGGTGATCGGATTCGAGTGAAACTTAGAACTGAACAGAGGACATTTCTCCGATGATCTTTTTCATATCCGGACCGGATCCGGCAACTATAGGGGGGGGGGGGGGGGGGGACGGAAAATACGTGACCCGTTTAGAATGGAGGGATCGGGATGGAACTTTGTGGGAAGAACAAACAGATGCTCTAGGTAATTCATTTACTGATTCGGATTGGCTACGGCACCGTGGGGGGCTGGGGGGTGGGGTGGACCGGAAATCTCGAGAAACGGTTAGAATGATGGTATCGGAGTGAAACTTGCTGGGAAGAACAAACATCTGATCCATGTAAATCTTTTACATAATTTGACTGGATCCTGACACTTGAGGGGGGGGGGGTGGAGGGGGTTTCCAGGAATTCCGTTTTTTGGGGGATTTTCAGGACGAACCCTATAAGGCATATCAGGGACCCGGTCAAACTGATTTGGAATAAAAAAAATCCTCGATATGATAATTTTTGGGGGGGGGGTTGAGGGAGGGGAATCCGGAATATTTAGTCATGCGTAACTTTGGAACGGGTGATCGGATTCGAGTGAAATTTAATAATTAAACAGAGGACATTTTCTCTGGTGATCTTTTTCATTTCCGGACAGAATCCGGCAATTATTGGGGGGAGGGCGGAAAATACTTGACCAGCTTAGACTGGTGTGATCTGGATCGAACTTCGTGGGAATTACAAACAGATGCTCTGCAATAATCATTTACAGAACCGGATTGACTCCGGGTATTGTGGGTGGAGTTGGAGGAGGGGGGGGGGTCTGTGATCCCGGTGATCGCGTGTTAAGGTACTTCCAGATGTGCTAGGACGACGAAACTTCGCTGGAATATTGGAGACTCAACAACATTTGCAACCGCAACATTTGCGACCGCAAAGTCGAAACTTACTTTTGATCAATCAAATCATCTTAACCCATGCAAGTGCCATTTGAGCTTACAGTTCTTGTTTAGTTTGTTCCAGCTAATTCCTTCACGACATCGTTACGCGAGGTGGCAGGAAGGGGCCCGTGATGTTATGTGATGAAACGGTCTGTCAAAACCAGGGCCAGGAAAAGCCTCTTCGACAAATATTCCTTGAGCCAAAGCCGACTTCGAAACGTATATTCAAATAATGCATAAAACGGAAATGTCAGCTACGATGCTTTAGCAGCAAAGAAAAGACATTTCGGCCCTTCTTGGCAAGGGTCCTCGTCAGGCGGCCAATCTTCAGGGTCAACGTCGGGGAAGGAAACGTACCTGCAATAAATAACTGAAGTTTTACCGACTATAAATATCTTATTCGGGCAAATTACTTTTAAATACCACTGTGCTGCTTAGAGTTCTAGGCAAGAGTTCTACGGAGCTTTCCAAAGTGTAATGTCATATTCATCAATCCGACCTAAGTTCCACACTTTCTGTAAGAACCGCACAGGTTAGACCCTTAGCACTTTCTAGCAATAAACTGAAAAAACAAAAACCAAAAAAAAAGCACGACAAAAACAAAGTGTTGCTCTCGCAACATTAAGGTAGTAATCCAGAAGGGCATACCATTCCAGACTTGATCTCGAATAAATTTGTCTTACAAACAAGTATGTCTGACAAACTAGCCCTGCAGTGGGACACTTGGATTCTCTAGAGAAACAATTTGAATTCCTTGACACACGTGGCCTACATAGGCTAATTGGAAGCTGTACTTTACCAGTATACCTGTCTAATCGTTACAAGCCGGTTTAGAAAGTTACCATCACCCGACAGTTCTGGAACAGTCGCTTCATCAACGAAGATACCGCTGTCCGGTCACACGTAGTCCGATTGCGAAAACACGCATGCAAAACTCACGTCACTGTGGAAAGTCTGCGAAACGCCCCCTTCCAAAACGTCCCTATTTCAAACGTCCCCGGCTAAAACAGAAAAAAAAACATGAATAGCTTGTTTTGGATTTCAGAGCGCACCAAATTTGCAGTATTTAATTTACTGCTGTATTTAATTAGTTTATTTTTGTGATAGGCTATATGTCATTGATCTCGTTTTTGATCTCTGTTATTCGGTTTACATTTGTGATATAACTCATTGATCATTAAAGACCCGTTTGACCTATGTCACTCTTCCATGTCATTATCTGTTCCGAAGATCCTGCTCCTCTCGCGTTCGCCAGCACGTAATCTTCCTCTTCTTCCCGAACCGTTCCATCAATTCTCACTTCCGTGGTCCAGGAATTCCTGTGCCATTTTATCCACCCTAAGGCCCTAAAATGATTATTGTATTCCCTCTGTGTGTCTTTTCGAGCCTGATCAGGCTCCCATTTGTTACTTCCGAGGAACTTATTGGTCAGAAATTCCGATGATGCAGCGTTTAAAAATACAGGAAAGCTTGAACAGAATCCGATCTTGGTGACAAGATTAGGCTATGTTTACAAGATTATGAATAAATTCTTCAAACTAGAAAATCTGACAAAAATAAATTCACTAGCTAATTATATTTTTTTTGAGAGCTGACGACTTCTGCTCTCAAAAGCTAGCTAGACTTTTTTTAGTCTTTTTACCAGCGCCGCCCACGAGATTCCTTTCAAGTAGACCGGAACTCCTTTCATCATGAAAGGTTCCTCGTCCCGCTAGACTTTTTTCCTAGTCGTCTTCACGAACGAAATCCTGTCGAGTCGACCGGAATTCCTTTCTACTCGACGAGATTTTTTGTCCGTGTAAACGCTACATTACGCAAGATTTCCATGTTTCACACGATACCCAACCGAGGGTGCCGCGCTGGTCGGTTTTCAATCTTGCAGGAACCTTGAGCAGTCACGCAGGGTTTGAACTATAACCCTATCTGCTGCGATCTAGAGTTGTCAGTTATAGTCCAGGACAAGACAGGTTGCACTATATATTTTGGGGGGAAAGGTACATATCTCTTCAACTTTTCCCACTCCGCTATCAGACTGTCCCTTTATGTGCAAAGCAAAACTTTGAAAACATATCACCTTGAACATGAACCAAACTAAACTGTTGAATCTATGCTCGGGACGTTTTGCCACTAAGACGTTTTGCCATGGGGACGTTTGTTTGGACGGATGTTTCGCTGAGGATGTATCGCTGGGGACGTTTCTGTCGGGACGTTTCACAGCTAAGCTAATTTGAAGAAAAGCATAGAATTCTCATCTAACTGCCAACATTTTGGAGATACGTGCTTTAGCGCCATCGTGGTTTTTCGCCACTGGGTATTTTTCGCCACTACAGGTAACGCAACAGGTAAAAGAAGGGCAAAAATAGATTACAGATAAATGGTGGGATTAGCGAAAAAATCTCAGAAGGATTTCGCGCCCCTTCTCGCTACTACTTATTAAGGATTAACTCAGGAAAAGTATAAAAAGAAACACTGCTGATTTCGTCTTCTCTTCTAACCAATGAGGATCGAACTTCATACAACTACGAGCTGCAAAGAAAATACAACATTAAGATAGGTTTTTTTCTCGGGTGTAGTTTGACGTAGCCCACTCTGTTTTAAAAGCGCCTTCGAAAAATGAGTAGGCCGCATTGAAGTGGGTCAAGGACTAGAGTAACCTTTCTCAGGGCAGTGTCTCATCTAGTACACTTGGACTCGACACTTTGCATTTTTTTTAACGATGTTTTGCCAGTTTTTGTGTTTTTACTGTATTGCAGTTTCTATAAATATAAATTAAATGCTTATCTTCAAGAAATTTTCTGGCAAGGCCGTGACAAAAACATACGATTTTACTTCTTGAATGGCTAGGCTAATTGGACTATTCAATGAGTTATGAAAGTGGCGAAAAATCCTAGGTTACTAATCCCACTAAGCCTTCAGGTAACTTCGCAAGGCTCAGTGCGTCATTAGGATATCGGTCAACACCTACAGTGGCGAAAAATACCCAGTGGCGAAAAATCACGTTGGCGCTAAAGCACTGCTCCAAAAATTTGGTTGTGAGTGCTCGTACCACTAAAAGAAAGTAAATAAACAAACAAAAAAATAATTCAATATTTAAAAAAAAAAATTATCATTTGAAAGATAATTTAGCATCATTTGGAATGAAACATGAGTTGAGCTTATTGTGAATGAACGGGGGAGAAGTGGTATTAGCATAGTGTCTGAGTAGCCTATGTAAGATTAAGATAATTATGATTGTTATTTGTATCCAAGTTCTTGGTTTTTGTCATCCTCTGCCATTTACTCATCAATTTTGGCAGAAAGAAATACAAATAATATTAGCAATAACAGTTCCTGCCTACTTATCGACCCTTGTTCATGTTACCTGCACAATTGTATTCAACTGCGGAAGCAGGACACTTGCCATACCCTTGATTGTGCCAGCTGCGGTATTTTCTTCTGGCTAATTCAAGAACAGTCTTCAAGAAAAAAATAATGGTGCTCAGAAGGTGAAAGAATGTGCAAGTCATTCGCTTATTAATGCGTCGGTGTCAGCGTACATTATGGAGATCCTTGTTTGTAATACTTTTACGTGTAAACATACAAATATTCAAGTGGAAAACAAGTATCATAATAATAATAATAATGACGCTTGTTTATTGAACCAAAAGGCCATACAAGATTTAATACATGCGACACTTCACAAATAAACTATTACGTACACCTCTAGAAATACTATGCTACGTAAACTAAGCTAAACTTTCATTCCTGAGACTAAATCCTTTAGTCACATATTTACAAACATCTACGATACATTTTGGGTTCCTAGATTTCAGGATAAATAAAATTTAGGATATTATCCTAAATTTAGGAGAATACAAAATTTAGCAATCACGTTATTGTCACTGCGGCAATTGAAAAGTCAGTGGCTGGCAACACGTCATTCAGTAAAAAACAAGAAAATAAGCAATACTAAACAACAATAAACAACATTACTATTGAGCACAAAACTCTCCTCAGACGTAGCATACGACGTAGCACATGGAGAAATTTTAGTCCAGCCTCTACAACGGATATAGTTATGAATGAATTTATTCCCGCGAAGCCAAAGCCCCCGCACCAAGCCCCGTGGGGCTTGAGACGAGAGAATATTTCGGTGATTGATGCTGGCTTTAAACGGTGGGACTGGATGGCTTCGGTAACCTGCAAAAACTGAAAAAATAAAAAATTCAACGACGGTCAAAACAGCAAATCCGCGCCATGCTAAAAACAGCAACTTTCTCACAGAGTCTGATTTAGGTTACACAAGCATTTGACACTGCAAAACGGATACATCAGCTACATTTTATTAGAGCTACATTTCGGTTCTTCTTGGTAAGGGTCCTCTTCAGGTTCAATCTGGAAAATCAACTTGTAGAAAAAGAACTAAGGATCCTTGCTTAAGACCCTTGCCAAGAAGGGACAAAATATAAGGCGTATTGTCGCCGTTTCCCGAAGGCTCCACTTGAGGAGTCCCCGCGTTTTTGTTTGTCCCGGGGACTCCCCACGGACGGCGAATGCTCTGATAATGATTATCATCACCATCAAAAAGGACTTCCTTTCAGATTCGGAGAAAAATCAATCTTTCCTGGTGTTGGTGTGTAACATTAATTAAAAGAACCTGAATAAAGAAAACCAAAAATAAAGTGGATCCAGACTAATGTCGTCAACTGCATATTTTTGTTTGAACAAAATCCATCTTAGAAGCATTCCCGTGTTCTCGTTGTTTTTCTAGGCGGAGTCCGCGTGGAATGACTCCCTCTATTCTCGCCGTTCCCTTCGATTCCCCGAGGAGTCCTGGGGGAGCGGCGAGAATACGCTTGCAGCTCTAATAAAATGTAGCTGATGTATCCGTTTTGCAGTGTCAGCCTGGGCTGAAGGAATAGTTCCACAATTGTTCATAAAGTTCTGCTTGATTCATCTGATCGTTTCTTCCGGGCGAATTATCACCCGGAAGTACACCCTAATTGCAATATGTACCCTGCATCATCCGTAATTACTAAAAGAGCCGGTTTCTGCGTGTTTGCATGTGCCACTTCTACGGCTGGCTAGACTGCTTTCATATGGTGTATGATATCAAACGTGTTCCTGAATCTACCGTCTTTCGGTAGGTGAAGGTTAGTATTCGTGCAGACGTATCTCGTGTGAGGGTGGTTAGAACCGTCTTGGTGAGTCTGTATTTTTTTGAGAGGAAATTTTTGAAGATTTAGTTGTTGCCGTCGCCGTTTGTGTTATTTGTTCTGCCGTTTATCCAAACAATGTTTACAACGGATACGTCAGTTACGATTCTTCCTCAGCGATATTTCGACCCTTCTTGGCAAGGGTCCTCGTCAGGCTATCAATCCTCTGGGTCAACGTCGGAGAAGGAAACAAACCTGTAATCGTTGACCCAGAGGATTGACAGCCTGACGAGGACACTTGCCAAGAAGGGCCGAAATATCGCTGAGGAAGAATCGTAGCTGACGTATCCGTTGTAAACATTGTTTGAATAAATGTTTCAAAGTCAGCTTGGGCTCAAAGACTATTTATTTTTTCTGCCGCTTGGTTCTTGTGCAAGCACTACGGCTTTGTGTTTTGTGTGTAATTCCGAAGGAAAATGTGATAATAATAAAATGAGCTCAGACTGAACAGAATATTAGTTCGTTTAAATATCATTTCAGGCTCGACGAAATATCACATCATCAGGTTCGATGAAAAAAAAGAAATTCCTTGAAGATAAAGTAAAGATTTGTTTTGACGTTGCCGTTAGTGTTCTTATTTCTACTTCTAGCTTCTAATCCAAATACTCCGTATGTGTACAGTTTTTACATACGATGGGAAAGGGGTACTAATGATGATAAAGTAAGCTCATAGTTATTACTACTTGGTATATTAACTTCACTGAAACGAACTAAAGAATCGACGCTCCTCAAATTTGCACAAGTTAAAATGGAATGGAAGTGTAGGGATGGGAATGATATGGATCCATTTTTTGGGATCCCAAAACGTAAGTGGAGGGATACCTATGACATCGCAAAAGTTGTCCGTCTGTCCGTCTGTAAGCACGATAACTCTCGAAGGGAATGAGATATTTTGATGAACTTGATTTGAGGATTCGTTGGGTCGGCGGACCAGTCGAGTTCGTAAATGGGCTTTGTAGCCCTACATTTAGGGGTGGGGGAGGGGTTCAAATTAAGGAGCAAACAAAATATTTTGAAAAAGCTAATGTGATAGTCGATTATGGGGTAAGAAGACATGTTGAACACGATGGTGAAAACCATTTTGTGTAATCGGACAAATAGTTCGCCCAGAATCCGGCCAAAACCGGAAAGTTTGTTAAAAGTAAAAGTTTTATTTGAAGTTGATTAGATGTTCGATTTAGGGCAAGAAGACATGCTGAACTTTTATGTGAAAACAATTTTCTACCCGGACATGTAGTTCGCCCGGAATCCGGCCAAAACCGGAAAATTGTTAGAAGTTAAAGTTTTATGATTAGATAACCGATTTAGGGGTAAGAAGAGACGCTGAATCCGTGTGTGACAATCATATTTTACCCGGACATACAGTTTGACCGGAATCCGGCTGGAGTCGGAAAATTTGTTATAAGTTAAATTTTTATTTGAAGTTGATTAGATGTTCGCCGGAGAAGTAGCAGAAGTGGCAGGAACTTTTCGTCAAAACAGATATGACTTATACGGGTAAACATACATGCTGAATCCATATCTGAACTTGGTTTTCTCAGATGATTAGCTATTTGGCCATAATCTGTTTCTGAATTTTAATTGTAAGAATGTTCAAGGATTCTGGCGATGACTGGATCTGGCTAGGACAAGACCCAGTTGTCTGGATCAGATATTGAATTTTCAGGATCCCATCGAAAACTTCGGTCTTGTTTAAGTTTAAAGCAATTATTAATGATAATAGTATTACAACAACGTAAGAAACAGGCCACGAGCAATAGCAAATCTACAGTAGTTGCAGTATTGTAGATTTTCTGAAATACACTAGTGTTCTCTGCGACAAGCTGAACAGACAAGGACGCCCAGGAATCATAATGAAGATATTGCCAACGAAATCGGTTCGTTGAAAAACTGCTAACATCACCAATTGTTCGATTTGCCTTTTTTGTCTTTCAATCTTTTAGCATTTTCCTGTATTTGTGTTTTATTAAAGAGAAGTGGAAAATGGTGAAATGTATATGTGACTTTCTCAGCGTTTGTATTGTCAAAGTCGTAAGATTTAGATATAAATATGCACGTTATTTTCTCCAAGCTATATAAAGTGCTTGAAATTACCTGATTTGTTAAATACCATTACAACCAAAATATCGAACTAGGATATATTCCGATTGGAATCCGAGCGAAAACCGTAAATTAGATTGGTCTCCATCAGGTCCGTATCCAGGAATTTATTTCGGGGGGGGGGGGGGGGGGTGCGCACTGGTCGGACCAAAAGGAAACAAGACCGAAGGTGTTGATGTCGAAGGTGATGAAATCTAAGATTTGATCCAGACAATTCGGTCTTGTCTTCGCCAGGCTAATCATCAGAGAAAACCGAGTTTAGATACTCTATCTACCTATCTATTTATACCTCTATAAGCCATATCTATTTTGACGATACTGACCGAAACTTCCTGCTTTACTACTGCCAAATTTCCGGTTTCGCCCGAATTCCGAGTGAACTACTAGTCCAGCAAAAAAAAGAAAATTCAGAAACGAAACCGGCGTATCTCCTTATCCCTATAAAGAAATCTCATCAACTTTCAATAAGATTTTGACTTGAAAAAAATGCGGGTACAACCGGATTCCAGACTAATTATATGTCCGGGTAAAAAATGATCATCATATACAGACTCAGCGTCTCTTCTTACCCCTAAATCTTTCATCTAATCAACTTCAGATAAAGCTTTTGCTTTTAACATATTTTCCGGTTTTGGCCGGATTACAGGCGAACTAGTTGTCCGGCGAGAAAATGGTTTTCGCCATCGGGTTCAACATGTCTTCTTACTCCTAAATCAAACATTTAATCAACTTGAAATGAAACTGTTACTTTTAACCAACTTTCCGGTTTTGGCCGGATTCCGGACGAGCTACTCGTCCAGCGAGAAAATGGTTTTCACCGTCGTGCTCAGCATGTCTTCTTACCCCTAAATGAAACATTTATTCAACTTCAAATGAAACTTTTACTTTTAACCAACTTTCCGGTTTTTGCCGGATTCCGGACGAACTACTTGTCCGGCAAGAAAATGATTGTCACCATCATGCTCAGCATGTCTTCTTACTCCATAATCGACTATCACATTAGCTGTTTAAAATATTTTGTTTGTCCCTTAATTTGAACCCCCTCCCCCACCCCCAAATATAGGGCTACAGAGTCTATCTACGAACTCGACCTTACCCTTGACCCAAAAAATCCTCACACCAAGTTTCATCAAAATATCTCATTCCCTTCGAGAGTTATCGTGCTTACAGACGGACGGACGGACGGACAACTTTTGCGATGTCATAGGTATCCCTCCACTTACGTTTTGGGATCCCAAAAAACACAAATCAGAGGTTAAAGCCTATATAAAAAAAATGTTCTTTCTGTTTCGGGGGGGGGGGGGGGGGGGACCCCCTAGCTACCCCCCTCGATACGGCCCTGATCTCCATATTTTTTTTTAGTACGCTGTTTGCTGGATGATATAGGAGACAGGAGGGAACACCATACATGCACAATCTTTTCTCCTGACTGTCTTCGGACCGGATTGAACTCGATCAGATTCTGGGAGAATTGCCACGGGCTGTAGTTTCAGGCAGAGGCGTAACTAGCCAAAATGTTTGGGGAGGGGGGGGGGGGGGTATTTTGAGACTGGTTGGCCATTTTTACCGACAGCTTTTGCGGAAAAACGCCTCTTTTTAAGGAAAAACGACTGTTTTGACAAAAAACTGACGGATTTTAGAAAAAACGGCCGTTTTTTCAGAAAAAGTTATTATTTTTACGAAAAACCGACTGTTTCTAACAAAAAGTTACTCTTTCCAAGAAAAAAATCGACTGTATTTACGGAAACTTTTTTACCGACTGGCCGATAACATTGAGGGTGGGGGTCTGTCCTCCCTCCCCCCATACGTGACGCCCCTGGTTTCAGGGGACCGTTAACTGCGTATGGCAATCTGCGTATGGCAAGAAAACCAAAGCCACTTTGGGATCCCACAGACGTCTTTGGTCTTAGTCATCTACCTATAATTCTTTCATAAACTAGATCAGCTTTAACCTTTGGTATTTTTTTTTTTAGAACCTGTCACACCTAAATTACGTCTATTGCTCTAATCGTTCCCTCCATTCTCGTTCCCGAGATTCCGAAATTCCTATTCAATACTCGTCCACCCCAACGGCCGTTAGACTACTTCTTGTATTTTCCTTGTTTAGATCATTTCGAGCCAGATCAGGCTCAGGCGTATCACTTCCAAGGAGCTGATTGGTCCATAAATCACCGGCTATGCAAGTTTCTACATGTTTCTCATCAAACCAAAGGGGTAGTACGAGACAGAAAACCACCGGCAGAGTTTAAGGATTCGAATATTAGAATAAGCTGAGTGGAAACTTAACCCCGGCCTTTTATTCGAGGCCCGTGACGTATTTGTGACGTCATGAAAAGAAAGTCGATTAAATAATACTGCAGAATATATATTTGTATCTATATACATAGATTCGAGCGATGTGTCGGACGCTTTTACGTTATAAACTGTCCTAGGGACAATCAATTCCGTTAGTAAACGGAAGATATAGACTGTGACGTCACGAGCCTCGATAAATTGGCTGAGGCTCAGTCGACACCATAAACTATGTCTACTGTTACTTGAAAGTAGTCATTGATTTCAGGATTATCTCGAGGTGGCCCAGAAGAGGTAAGCCAACGGCATACGGGGTCACAAGCAGTTTCATCATGCAAGAGCAGGCCAACGACAGCTTTACTGCAAACGCAGAAACTCACAGCTTTGATGGTTCAGCCTGGTTTCCGAAACGTGAGTATTCATTTGCAAGTGTGAGTGTTCAAAATGCTTGTGGCGAAGGATCAACAGAATTAAACAAATCCCAATGTAATAACAGTTTGATGTCATTATGTAGCAGGAACATCTATCCCCCCCCCCTTCTCGGATTACATCGTTCCTCGGATTATGCTGTCCTAGCGAATATGAATGAATAACAATGAATGATTTATAGCACATTCCTTAGGGTAGAAGTGCTTTAAAAAAGTAGCTGGTTTCAGTTGTATCTGCCAAACATTGACCCATTTCTGTCTTTCGTCATATCAGCAAAAGTTTTCCTTGAACGTAACGAAATAAGTATTATAAAAATTACAAAACTGCACATATGTTCGCTTCATTCAAGTTGCTAATTGCAAGTGCCCAAGCTCTTTGCTCACACCCGAACACACAGTCTCGTCGGGAAATCAGAATCGTTCTACTCCTAAGAAATCTTTTGTCGGGAAAAGCCCAATAGTTTGAAACACACCTCCCACTACTTACTGTTATGTTCCAATATTCAAAAACATTTGAATACTGTAGAACTAGGCTCTGTTTTTAATAAATTATCCACGGCTTTGGCTGTTTTAAGCTTTTTCCGGGGCCCGCTGACTTTTAGCAAAATCTCTGCAAAACTCAGGTAAGGGGTTTTACGAATGAGTAGCATGAAACGCGGACACTCTCCGGGAGCATAATGCGCACGGAAAACTGGGAAGCGTGGCAAGTGCAAAGATTAGTGAGGTGTCGTTAGCGGATTTATAATGTAACGTATGAAATTTAGGTATCCGGGTTTAAGAATTAATGAACGCAATATCGGAAGTAGGTTAGGTCCTAGGCGGTTCCTTTATTTATTTTATTTCTTCAACGACCAACAGGGGCCATAAACACAAATATAAACAACAAACAACAACATAAAAGCAAAAAACAACAGCAAACAATTAGCTCTCAACCGGTACATCATAAAGCACATGTGTCCACTCCTTCCACAGCGGAAGAGAGAGCCTAAAGTAAGGCCCAGAAAGCACCAAAAGGAGCGGATTAGTCGAGCTGAGGATCCTAGACTGGACCGAAAACACAGCTTTCCTATTAAGCTCCCCAAACGAGGGTAAACCACCACCAGCAAACATACCAGAGGCACTGCAATTCCAGGGAAGACCATGAAGCCACCGGAAGGAATTTTATAAATAACCCGAAACCTGCTCTCGCATTTAGAGGTGATACCCTGTACAAACGCAAGGCAGTACAAAGGTGTGTTAAGCTTCGTCGGCAGAGCGGGATCTTTTTACACGTCTGAAATAAAATCTTGTAAATTTATAAAATTGTATGAGTGTCGCTGTAGGCCTACACGGTACTGATACTTTATTATAAAACGAACTTTCACGCCATTATATTGAAGAACTTGTCGTTTTTATCAGGTACATCATAATTACGTAAGATCATAATAAGGTGATTATAAATAATAAAGGAAATAATCAAGAAATAACCAGTCAAAATAAAACATCAAAGAGTTAAAACATTGCGGGGGATACGTTTGTCACTTGTTGAAAACTTGGACGAACGCCAGTACAAAGCTCTTTATGTAACGCTCACTTCTTGTACTGACGGGGTTCAGAACCGGAACTTCTTGTGCTTTACCTCTGGGTAATCGAGGTTTTGTCTGGCAATATGAGACTGGTAATCAAAAATTGGTTCGGAACGCAGATTATTCCCGAAATTGGTACAAAGAGGAACACGTCTGGCTGCTAAGGTGGGAGGCGGAGTTCGTTGAGGAGGAGGATATAAGGCACTTTGCCCTGGCAGTAGATAATTCTCAAGGCTCTCTTCTTAATAGTTTCAAGCTTATCAGACTGGTCTATCGTCAGGGCAAAGGGCCAAACCGGACAAGCATACTCAAGCAATGGACGGATGAAAGCAATGTAAAGGCGGAGAGCATGTGATTTGGGGGATGAAAATTTGGAAAACAGTTTGAGGAGAGGCAGAGACGCGCTGACCTGTTCAATCATCGAACAAATATGAGCCTCCCACTTCCAATCATTCGTCAGTGTGATCCCCAAAAGTTTGTTTTTTGTTGTAATTATTTCGTTTGGTATTGGAGTAAGTAAGTAAGTAAGTAATTTATTTATGACCCACGGAGTAAGTGAAGAAAATAAAGAAAATAAAACAAAACACATAAACACACAGAAAAGGCACTATATTTTTAATCTTCGGCCAGGAAGCAGTGGACGACATCGTGCGCTGGTTGGGCCCTGTTGTCCATGATTTTTGAAAGCGATGAGGAAACATCCAAAAGGGTAACACTTGCATCTTGAATTTTGAATTTCTCCGTCAATGTATGGTTATGACATAATTTCGACAAGTGGAGCAGATGCTTTGCATATTTAAAATAACATGATCTCATCTTTTTAATCTCCTTCTTCCGCAGAAGATGAGTGACGCCAGAACGAAATAGTATAGAAGGAGCGCAGAAGGTGCTGTACAAATTTCCCAAAGCTTTACGATTCTAGCGCCCCCGGTTGGGGACGATGCGCCCATAGGCGCTACGGATTGACTTATAAACTTCTTGAACAACCGAAGAGCAAACTTTTGACAATGAAGATTTGAATGTTATGCCGAGCCACCGTAGAGAGTCTGTTGATTTGACGATGTACGAATAGTGAACAATGGCTTTGACTTAAGAGAACTAATGGTCATGATGTTAGATATCTGGGAATAAACTTTCATTTTCGACTGGGCTGCTTCGGCAGCAACATCTTCAAGTATTTCCATTCCACTACTCTTTATACTCCTTCTGCACCGTTCAAGCAATGATATGTCATCCGCGGACTTCCAACGAATGGCTGATTCCCTAGCAAGGTTATCAATCATTACCAAAAATAATAGACGACCTAAAAGCGTTCCCTGTGGAACCCCATGAAAATACTATTGATGACTAACTCTCCTTGCCGATGCAAAATCGCCGGGTACCTAGTAGAAGAGCCGGAAGCGGCACCACAGATGTCTCCACCGATCGCCGTGACCGGTTGACACAGCCTTAGAGTTGCTGAGTTTGAGTCGTTAGTGAGATGTTTTCTTGTTCTTCCTGAGGATCACTGGCGTGTTTTGGGCTTGGTCATATACCCATGGTTGACACTGCTGCGATTTCGCGCAAAATTTTGCGTCATGCGACATACCACACAAATCGTGCGACAAGCAACGCAGAAATTTGCGTTTTGTCGCAGTGTCGGATGAGTTGAAATATTTCAACTGATCCGACATAACGCATGCGATTATTGAGGGAAAGAAAAGAAAAAACAAAGACTAGTTAATTGTCAAGACTAAAAATTGCTCTACCTTGATCTGAATATGATCCTAGGACGGCTGGACGCAAAATATCTTCTGAATAAACTTGTGTTAACCTGTTTTGAACAAGATGACATATGAGGTTTGACTGAAAATCGGCTGTCCTCCGACAAAGTCTAGTATCTACAAAAATAATCGCATTTTAGTTAGGAGTGGATCCCACCTAATCAGACCACGAGGAATGCAATGGTGAAACCAGAAATTTTCTACGAGGCCTATTTTTTTAAATATCACCTAGTATCTAACCAAGGTCTCATCTTTATTTTCGGGCTTTACCTAGTATGTACATACTATAAATTTGCTTTTTCTCCAAAACCTAGTATCTGACAAATCTACGATCCACCAGCAACAAAATCACCAGCAACATCACTTTATTCTTTACAAAACTACATTAGTTTGTTTGAATGTATACGAAAAAAGAACCAGCTTTAAAAAACAACGTTTTCGCGTTTTTCTCGGAAGCTACTCAGGTGCAGATACTAGGTTTTATCGGAGGACAGCCGAAATTTCCTAATGGTGGGTGGCATTCAGATGGGCAATCTCCCAGCATCTTCAGAGATTGTTTCCCCAAGGGTTTCTTTGTCCTTTTGCAGAATAATCTCGTCGAAAATTTCGTTTTCCATTTGCGTCTGCGTAGTAGTGGGAAGGTCCGTGCGATTTTGTCGCACGTCGGAACATCAAAGAAAAAATCGTGTCGCATACGAAGCAGCAGTGGGAACCAAGGGATAAAGTATTTGGAAACGTCCTTCGTTTAGGCCAATGTCCTACTTTCTGCAATATATTATTACTATTATTATTATTATTGTTAACAGAGATGGGCTTGTAGCTATCGGCACCCAGGAAGCAACAATCGGACAATTATCGTGGATTTCTACTTTAGGCTGTGGACCCGGAGACAGAAGCTCTTCCCATCTTCCGTCCTTGATTAGCCCTTGAACCCGTGCGTTTCATATTTTATTGTGAGTGATACGTAATATAGCTTTGTAGATGAAGGAGATAGCGTTTACATCGTAGAGAGTATCGCTTCGCTCTCTTGTTTCGGGAAAAGTGAAAGTTAATTTCGAAAGTGGAACAAGTGACGACCATCACCCGCTTCTCAACCACCCTATTGACATTGTGGTTTCGATTATACATATTTCACTATAGAGTTGACCGTGCTTTTTCCGGCTTTTTGAGATCCCAAAACAAAGTGAAGGGATACCCATGACATCGCAAAAGTTGTCCGTCCGACCGTCTGTCAGCACGATAACTCTCGAAGGGAACGAGATATTTTGATGAAACTTGGTTTGAGGATTCTTTGGGTCAAGGGAAAGGTCGAGTTCGTAGATGGCTCTGTAGCCCTACATTTAGGGGTGGGGGAGGGGGTCCAAATTAAGGGGCACACAAAATATTTTTAAACAGATAATGAGATAGTCGATCAAGGGGCAAGGAGGCATGCTGAACACGATGGTGAAAACCATTCTCTCGCCGGAAAAGTAGTTCGTCCGGAATCCGGCCAGAACCGGAAAGTTTGTTAAAAACAAAAGTTTTATTTGAAGTTGATTAGATGTCCAATTTAGGGGTAAGAAGAGATGCTGAATCCGTATATGACAACCATTTTTTCCCGGACATATAATTAGCCCAATCCGGCTGAAACCGGAAGTTTTTTTATAAGTTAAAGTTTGTTTCAAGTTGATTCGATGTTTCATAGAAGGGAAAGGAGATACGCTGAATTCGTTTCTGAACTTTAATTTTTTTTGCCGGACAAGTAGTTCGTCCGGATTTCGGCCGAAACCGGAAATTAAGCAGAAGTAAGGCAGAAATTTTCGATCAGTTTCGTCAAAATAGACTTATTGATATCTATTTGACACTTAAAATAGATATTACTCTTGGCAAGGGCGCTCTGCAGGCCGAAGTTAAAAATACGAACGTATGACACATAAACGAAGTTTTAGAAATCATCATTCTTATTATTTATGTGAAGGTATAACTTATACAGGGAATTTTATTGTTCAGTTTTGATACTTAATAGCTGTCGATGAAACCTAGTGCCGAGATTTATTGTTTTTTACATTTATTTTTAATGCATTTTTTTATCTTACAGATCCCCTAGTCAAAGACTGGCCCCTCGTCAGTAACCATTACTACAACTGCCTGCTGGTCTCAGCGTATGTCATATTCGTCAAGTACGTCGGACCATGGCTTATGCGAAATCGAAAACCGTATGAACTGAAATCGATAATCCAGATCTACAACGTCGTTCAAGTATATGCAAATGCATACATCCTCTATCATGTGAGTCACTCAATTCTTATAATTATAGTCGTTTGTGTTCAGCGACCGCTTGTCATAGCTCAAAGGGGTTAATTCGGAAGTATTCTCGTATTTCCGCCTCCCGCCTGGGACCCGAAATAGTAAAATCGTCACTACTTACAACATTACTGACCCACTTACAGCAGTTGGACAACTTATACAGAAGTACAACAATAAATTAAGCATCAATGAGAGCATTCTTCTACAACAGGATAGTTTTGTAGATAGGATAATGTAGTTTTAGTCTCTATGTTTGTCTGGTCTCCTTTTGTTCTAGTGTTTCCTTCTTCTTTTCTTTCTGTATTCATACTCCAACTCTTCCATGCGCTTTTTGATGGGTGAAAAATAAATTTATTATTTTTATAATTTGCGATTTCTAGATGATCGACTTTCATATCACTATCTCAACCATTGAAACCATATGTTCCGCACGTCAGCGTCACTACTATGTATACCTCGTCATCCCAGTCGTCGAGAACATGATGTTTTTCATGAATTTTTCAGGCCCAGTTAGAAATTATGTGTAAATTTTGTGTGTTTATATTGCTATTTATCTTGTGTTGTTTTTCGTTTTTCTCTTTACTTCGCTATCACCTTGTGTATTTTGCGGGTTACAAATAAAATATAAAAAAATATATAGGCTGGTTCATGGCTGAGTGCTGTCAGGACACCCTGACGGAAAACTTCTATTATTTGTGAATAACTTTTTTTTTATCATTTTCCACGGTCTTGATTATCATTAACACGGTAATCATATTCCATAGTCACAACACAGGGTGAGTTTGCATGAAGCAAAACTTTGTTTTAACATGGCTTTTAAATGAGAAGAATGAGCTGAATTAATAAATTACAGAAATCCCTGTTTGTGGGCAGGAGCTACGTGAAGAGACCTTGGCCATTGTGGCTACTTACCACCACAAATCATCCACTTTTAATCCTGGGAATCAGACCTCGTTAAAGCTTAACCAAACAAGGCTGAGACATGACAGTCTGATTGCCCATCATATTTTTATCTAAATAGGCTAGAAAACCCGACAAAAAAGCGTTTACTTCGTTGATTTGTTATCCACGAATATGAATTTTAGCTGACGAGTTTGTTCTTCCGCAATTGTTTTAGCTCTATACGGACGTACCTCTATGTTTGAAATTTTTAGCAACTACATTTAGCAACTACAGCGGCAAACAGTTGCTGAAAACAACCATGACTGACGGATTTTCATTGTTCAAGCCAGGAAGGTGAAAGTGACTTGAATATGGAAAGTGACCAGGAAGCACTTGGCATTCGTCCATACATGTTGATTCTGATGTGATTCTGCAGTCTGGAATAGAACATTTCAGATTCTTCACTTGTTGGCCATTGAGACGCACGCTTTTGCAGATATTCAAATTCTCCGCCACTTGACGAATTTTTATTTATCGTGCAAGCAGTGGAGATTCCCAACGTCACTACTAGACTGCGCGACGAAACAAATAAAAATCCCTTCGAGGAGCCAAATATTTCAGTTTATTCAGACCAGAGGTACAAAAATAAGTTGGCTTTTCAGTTAAACTTTAATATAGACTTTGTTTGCAGATGTTAATAAGAATATGCATACTTTCTCTTTTCTTGCCTTTTTCTGTCGAATACATTTTTGCAAAAGGTGATATGCAACATTTTTCAAATTTTACAGGAACACACCTTTCAATTTTAGGCCAAGAAGAGCCTAAACGGCCTGAACCGAAAACTCGGTCTCCGTTGCGGTTGCTCACACTTGGCTGAAAGATCTACCAGACACGCAAAATACAAGTTCGGATACCCGTAGGGAAAAAGACGGCCTGGAATCCAGGCATCTGGACATTTGGAACATGGATTCCAGGCTGATTCTGGAATTCTGGTCACTTTTCAGTATTCAAATCCAGGTTAAAACAGTACAGAATTCCGGGATGTTCTGTTCTGGAATTCCAGATTGCGTCCGGATTCCAGGTTCTAAATTTCCAGACTATCACAAAAAATCAACGAAGAAACCAACAAAAATGGGGTTTTTATAGGCCAACGAATATACTGAAATAAACAGCGAATATTTCGAGAGGACAACCGCCTCCCTTCTTCAGCGCAGACAGAAAATTTCGAGAAAAAATGCCGATACGAGGATGAAGAACAACAGCCAAGAAAACTAAAACCAAACAAAAAACCAAGAAGAAACCAAAGATTAAAAAAAAATTAAAAGAACTGAAAGCCTAAATTAAAGACAGCGAGCCACTCACCGATACCTGCGACTAACAATTAAGATTGTTCTCGCTAACCCCAGTTTCGTTGGTTCTGACATACGTAAAATGTGACGTCATTCGTCGAAATGCATAGTTCGTCGTAACTCTTCTTTATGTTATAGTTATTTGATTTTCAGTTCTGATATAAGTGTAGGCTAACTGTAAATGATCACTTGCAGTGATTCGAATTGTATAGAAGTTTATTATTTATGACAAAATTATGACAAAGATTTTTATGTTACTATATTTATGACGAAAAATCCAATGTTCGGCTTGCCAGTGAAGGAATTTTTGAAAATAAATTGAAATTGAAATTGAATTGTTTCTTCGTTGATTTTTTGTGATATGTCAGGCCAATATGGTTTACGAAATTATCTATTTCCAGACTAGGATTCCGGGCTGAATTCCAGGCTTCGCCCAGATTCAAGATTCCAAATTTCCCGACTAGAATTCCGAGCTGAATTTTAGGCCGTTTTTTTCCCTACGGATAGGGGATATTAGGAACTCATTTTCGAGGCAAATTTCGCCTATCACCTTTTGGGAAAAAAACATCTTTCTGTACCACTGGGACACTAATACTCGCACCATAGTTGGCTGCTGAATTTGGCATTTGGAAGATTTCCCAAACACATGTGAGCATTGACTCTCAATGCCCCAACAACGCGAGAAAAGTAGTGATAGGAGTGTCGGAGAATTTCCATTTTTTCTGCAATCACGTAATCTTTAGTTTGCTGCCAATTATGGTTGGTAGCGTCGAACGGATGATTCTGTCAGATTTACTGCAGCCATATACACAGTAAAAAAAAACTTGCAGTATTTGCTACTGGGATTAATCTTGTCTCTACTAAAATAAGATTATCTCTAATTTGGATTAATCTTATCCCAGTAGAGATAAGATTAGTCCCAGTAGCAAATGCTACAGTTAACTTTAATCCTTATCCGGAGAAACTTTTTACAGTGTATTGGCACTTCTCGGAGGATTCAGTTCATTCTGGGTGCCAGCCGGCACCTGCAGCCCAGCTGACTGCGAATCGTGGTTGACGCAACCGAATGGACAAGCCCCCGGGGATTTGTTCCGGACCAGGGAAATTTGGGCCTTCTTGGAAAGGGTCATGTTCTGGTTGTGGCTAGAAGTAAGAAACTGCAACAAAATCCTGCTTTTATTGAATGTTCTTACCTCTAGCCAGCCTTAAGAGAACCAATGCCAGATCGCATTCTAGACATCAGTTGACTTGTTCGTTTTGTGAACAAAATCCTGCTTTTATTGAATGTTCTTACCTCTAGCCAGCCTTAAGAGAACCAATGCCAGATCGCATCTATACCTCAGTTGACTTGTTCGATTTGTACCGCCAATCACTGTGTGATCCTTCTCGTCCAAAATGGGAAAAGACAAGCACGGGATCTAATGTTTCCTTTTTTCAGCTCGTGAACTTCCTCAGCTTGGATGGCTTCGATTTTCGCTGCCAGCCTATCGACTTCTCCACGAAAGCTCTCAGAATCGGTCGTATTTCCTGGATTTACTACATGCTGAAGTACACCGAATTCCTTGACACCATATTTTTCGTTCTAAGGAAGAAGAACGAGCAGATCTCCAACCTCCACGTTCTCCATCACGCTGGCATGCCGATCTTCATCGGGTTCTGCATCGGCCTTTCCCCGAACGGCCACAGCTGCGTCGTTCTTGGTCTCTGTAACACCTTCGTACACGTCGTCATGTATGCCTACTATTTCTTGGCAGCACTAGGGCCATCTGTGCGCAAGTACCTCTGGTGGAAGAAATATTTAACTATTATGCAGCTCATCCAGTTCGCCATTATCTTCTTTCATTCCCTGCAGATCTTCTATAATGGTTGTGACTACCCGAAGGTCATAGCTGGTATTTGTGTTGGATCTTCCTCTGTGATGTTTCTTATGTTTTCACAGTTTTATGTCCATTCATACTTGAGAGATAGAAGACAGGCAGTAAAAGGAAAATTCAAGTGAATGTGCTACCGGTGACCAATGAGTCGGTTTGAACTAAGCTTTAACCTTTATCCTGGCCAAATTTTGAAATACATCCCAGTGACTTTGTTACTGAGTGCTTCATATTACTGTAGGAGTGACATGTGCCAGATTTTATAACTTTCCTTTATTATATTTATGAAGCGTTAACTGTCGTTATACTGTAGCCACTGGCCTCAGCTGTTTTCCATTGTTTACTGCGGATATGGCAAAGGAAGTTAGCGTGTAGGCCCCGCTATTAGGCTATGAAGCTAACACGAAAATTGCAAAGCTGTGACATCGTAGTTACCACAAAGGTGTATGGCGGTCACGCACAAACACTCCTGACAATGAACGTGAGAGAACATCCGGTGGTACAGAGTGACTTCCCTTTTCAATGGAATAAACATCGCACAGTCACCTGCAGAGCTGGTCTCGAGTCCAGCGCATTCGAGGCTGAGGCAGAAGGAACGCTCATGAGTCACGACGAGTACGGGTCCTGGACAAAGTCCGTCCAGACGGGACCAGGATGACACTATACAAATTCTTCTCGGGACTGAGTCACGCCCCGAGTCTTAACAATAGTTGCGTTCTCCTCGCAATTCTCCTATCTCGAGTTTTTGACTATTTAGATGAAGCGATTTCTCCTTTTCTTCCGTTTTTGTCAGAATCGAGAACGGGGAAAGCCTCGCCATTCTACATGATCGAGAAGTTGCTCCGATAGAGTATTCTCGATTCTCCTCTCTCCGTTCTCCTCCCGCATTGAGTAGAGTAGAGTAGAGTAGAGTAGAATTTAATTTAAAATGACTTTCACAGCAATGATGCCGAATTTGCATTTTTCGTCAACATATTATAAACGAAAACGTTGTCAATGGACATTTACAGCAAATTTGCAGATGTCAATATATATATATATATACAATTTATGCACAACCAAATTATATAAATCCAGATGGAACAAAACATATTCAGTTTTATTCGTGAGAATTAAAAAGTGTCACGAAAGATGTACCGAAGCTTTTCCTGTATCTTTCGTGAGTGCAAACGACTGGTTTAATTTGGGGACTTTTTGGGATTTTTCCCGGGGGGGTCTGCTTCTGGGAGGATCGTGAATGGGTGGGAAGAGATCACGGAACCTTGGGTCAGAAAACGCTTGTGTTCCGTAACCATAGCAAAGTGTTTGTCTCCTTTCCTCAAGCGTAGTGAGCCCGAACTTTTTCAGAAGATACAAATAAGGGAGCTTTCCTTGCCACCCAATAATGCGCAAAGCCCTTTTTTGGATACATTCTATCCGGTCTGAAAGATCTTTAGTAAGACCAAAATGCCATACCGGACAAGCATACTCGAGAACTGGGCGTATAAACGAAGTATAAAAGTGGAGCAATTCTGAAGGGGGGGATGAAACTTTAACCATGTGTTTTAGGAGGGATAGCGAGGGGAAAGACTGTTTAGTCATAGTTTCGACATGGGAGTCCCATTTAAGGTCGTTAGAAAGGGTAACACCCAACAGCTTTACCACCGAAAGAGTTACTTCTGGGGGAATGGGTTGGGAGAAATCAGGAACAGATTTTAGAAAGCTGATGGTCATAATATTTGACTTGTCAGTGTTGACGGTCATCATTGATTCTGCGGCTTCCTCTGTGATTTTTCCGAGTATCTCCATTGCTGAACTTTTTTCGTTTCGTCGGCAAACTTCTAGAACTGAGAGGTCATCGACGAATTTCCATCTCTCATGTGATTCGGAAGCAAGGGAGTTGATCATAACTAGGAAAAGTAGGGGACCCAAAAGAGTACCTAGCGGTACTCCGCAGGTGGTGGGGAGTGGGTCAGAATAAATGTTATTATATTTTACAACTTGAAAACGATTAGAAATGAAAGAAGCTATCAAATTTACAAGAAACGGGTCAACTTTAAAATCTTCCAACAACTTTTTAATTAAAACCGAGTGGCTGATCAGGTCGAAGGCCTTTCTCAGGTCAATTAGCAGTAAGTTGAGCCAAGTGTCTGGCTTTTCTAAATTCTTGTCAATAGTATCTAGTAGACTGACTAGATAATGGGTGGTGGAAACACCTTTTAGGTTACCAAATTGTCTAGTATCTATTAATCAGTGAGTTTACTTTTTAGCCAATTAGCGATGAAACTTTCGTACATCTTGGAAAATATGGATGTCAGTGTAATAGGGCGCACTCCGGTGAAATCATCCTTTCCTCCTTTCTTTTTGATCGGAGTGATGTAACCAAGTTTCCATTGAGATGGGTAATGACCGGTTTTGGTTATTGAATTAAAAATACTAGAAAGGGGAAGTGTTAATTTATCTGGAAAGGCCTTGACAAGATCAATAGGAATATCACTGGGGCAAATACTACTTTTTTTTTAAATTACGGATCTTCTCAAATACATCTGAACGGGAAATGGTGGGGGTATCTTCTTTGTCGGGAATAGGAATGTAGAAATTACTGGGTAGAGGAGGAATTGTCTGGACAATAGAGGCCAAGTGGCGGTTAAGGTCATTGGCTGTCTTGAGTGGTGGCTCATCCAGGTGAAAGTCCAAATTCTTGACAGTCTTTCCACATAGTTGTTTGACCTTAGTGTACCGTTGCTTAGGCTTTGAGTTGACTAATCCGTGAACTTGTTCTCTATAGTACAGGGCAGCTGCTCTTCGGACTTCCTTCTTCATTAGCTTTCGTAATGTATTTGCCTGGTCTTTTCTCCCCTCCCTGAAGTGTTTCAGTTTCTGTCGAATCAGATCTTTTATCTTTTCGTTCATAAATGGCTTATCTGACGTGCAAATTTTCTTCATTTTCTCTGGGAAGCATGTGTGATAGTTTGACAGTAACAGTTGTTGAAATGCATTCACCTGCCTCGACATCGCTTCCGTCACAAGAGGTGACGTCCTTCCAGGATTCCTGAGATATCCAAGTACCAAACTTTTCCAGGCCAGAATCTGTAATAGGGCGGTAAGTAACTTCCTTCACCGAGTACTTCGTCTTGAAGTTATCCAGGGGTTCCAGTCGAAGCATGAAGTGGTAACTCCCTCCAAGGGGTGGCAAAGATGAGGGGCATTTATAGAAAAGTTTCAAGTTCGTGCAAATTACATCCAAAGATGATCCTCCTTTTGTTGTAGGGAAATTCACGATTTGTTTTAGTTTAAGTTCGTTACAGAGGTGATTCATGCGTAGTTCGTTGGCATCTCCAAACATAACGATTCCCGCGTTTGGATATTTTGTTGTGACAAAATCTGCGCTGATTTGAAGCTTCTCTAAAAAATCATGGCGTGAGAGGGCATTTTGTCCGGGTGAGTAATAAAACGTACAAATAACTAAATTGGAAAAAGGTCTCGGGAGGTTTTTAGGTTTAGCTGAAATCCAAATTATCTCGTCAGAATCATTAAGACTGGGAACTGGGATAAGCCTGGGAGTAAGACTTTCTCGTGCAAGGATGAGGAGACCGCCTCCTTTTTTTCCCAAAGCGTGATCAGCAGGGCGGAGCTTCATGAACTCCTGGAAACCGTTCATTTTGAGCAGATCGGGATTCTGGGCGTGTACTTCCGTAATCGCTATTACCCCTGTGTTAGAAGTAGCTGCTAGGCATTGAACTTCTTTCAGCTTCTCGAAGTTCAGGCTTTCTGCGTTTGCAAGAAGAAAGCCTGGGAAATTATATCGCTCGTTTGTAAATTCTTTCGTAACGCATTTCTTTACGGTAGTTGTGCTGTGTGGTGCTACCCTCGATTTTAGACTAGGATTAGTTGCGTTTGTAGTGTAAGTCACATGCATGGGTGGGTGTGGTGCATTCGGGTGGGTTTTTAATCTGTAGTACGGGCTCATAAACCGGAGGAATGGAAACAACACTGTTTGGGGGGATAATAACGGAGTTAGATGGGGGAACCATGGGGGAACAAAAACCCAAGCCTCGTTCCATCTTACCTTCATCTTCCGACTTCTCTGCAGCTTCAGGAGTGGGACTAGGATTTTTTCCATAATCTTCCGACGTCATCAAAAACAGATAAAATGTACATAGGATAAAAAGCACTAACACGAAAGACTGCACTGCGCTAATAATCAAACATAAGTCTCGAACCGATTTTTGCTCAGATACCCGTAGTGTTTCTGAACAACTGATGGTGGGGGATATACAGAAGTTAGCGGTGGAAAAGCAGTTGGACTGAGGGGAGTTGGACGGTATGGGGCGTGCCATGGTGGCGGTGGGGTATTGAAAGGTGGTAGTGGGCTGGGTAACAGAAATGGTCTTTGAGAGGGAAGGGGGGTTGGTAGGATGGATGGCCTCGGGAGACAGATTGTCCGCCAAGAGTACGTCGGGCGGTACTGCAAACCACCGTGGCCATTTGGTGCCACGGTGCTCGTCGAGTTTTTTGGAAGGGTTTTAATTTGTGTTTAAACTGGTGCATGGGCGAACACACAGTTATTCTCACCAGAACAAGCGATATTTCGACACAGTTTTGCGTGCGACAGTGTACATAAACCAGAGTTGCACTTGCCTGAAATATAGTTACGGCACATGTGAAGGAATTTGCATTTAATTCCACGTCGGCAACGGCCTGACAGAAAAAACTTGCAAACGGTGCTAAACTTTACTACAACCTTTTGAGGACTTTGCTTGGCTGCAACCGTCTCAGCACTGGTCTAGCATTGGTCAACAGAGGGCGGGTGTGGTATAACGTGTTGCAGACGAGCTGCCAAAATAGTGTTTTTGTCAAAAGCGAGAAGGGAGAAGCGACAGGAGCAAAAACGGTAATTTGTACGAGAACCGAGAATTCAGAAGGGAGAACGGAGAACTTAGAATTCAGATAAAAAAACGCAACTAATATGTATTTCTTTTTTAAACATCGATACCCGGTTATCAAAAGGTCGCATCTCCAATTTTGAGTCAAACTGAGTTACCCTAGTGGTCAGATTCTCCGCTCACAACTACGTATCTCCATGTTTCTTGCCAATAATATACTACGATCTAAGAGCCATCTAGAGCCTCTGATCAAAAAGATTTAACATGAGAGAGGTCGCATCTTTAGTCTTTCATCTTTGATCGAGGTCCGATAAAAATTTGCGTCTCACGTAAAATTGACAAATGTTGAGATACGACCTTTTGATAACCGAGTACCGATATACAACGAGAATATTTATATACAGAATATTTGTCGCTTAGGTTATCCGTTTACTTGGTCGCTCAAAGACGTCCGAATGTTTTAAATTTGCTGGGCCGCGATGTTTATTCGGATTCTTGAGACGACGAGACGAGCTTGGTCCGAACCTGCTCAATAAACGACGAGACCGAGACGAGCCCAAGTCCGTAAAATAGCTGTCCCGAGGCTCCAGACTAACTCCAGTGGTGTCCAGCAGCTCTGAATGCTTATAGGGCTGCCAACATCTTCTTTCAAGAGAAGACTAGTAAGTTTTATACTGGGACCTTCTTAAACGAGCGTTTAGTAAAATATTTTTTTTTTGTCAGTCCTTGTTGCACCGCAATCTACAAGATCGCTGTTTTTCTGCATTGTTTTGTCATGTAAAAAAATCCTTGTGTTTTCTCAGTTTCAATTCTTTTGTATTATTGCCCAGTAGTCGAGCTTGTCTCCCCATTTGAGCAAGTCGCAGTAGTTGATATACAATTGATTTGAAGCCAGATTTGAAGCCAGTAGGGATCCCATCTTCTCCCATGCCGGCGGAAGCCTCGGATGGGCTTGAGGTCTTCCTTGAGGATGCTCAGCCACGTTTTAAGCTGACCTCCCCCCAGTTTCTTCCAACCGGGCATGAGGGTGGCGAGCAGAGCTTTCTTCGTCAGGGTGGAGTCGTTGCACCGGTCCATCCATCCCATCGATATTTCTTCTCACGGGCTTTTCGCCTCAAGGATAATTACTCGCAACTAAATTCAATTCATAACAGATCAGACGTTTAAATATTAAACGAGAAAAGGGTGTTAATTTTTGCTTCGGATGGCCAATTCGGCTGGAATTCCGTTAAAAAATCTAAAATCATACCATGATTTCCACATCCGATGAGGAATCCGGGTTATGTCTTAGTTTCCTTCTAGCCTACCTGTAAACGCAGTTTCGACTAATCCCACTGAATTCCCTTTCTGACCGTTGCAGTTAATAGTCCGTCACCCATCGAACCATTCGGAAACCAGATTCCACAGTTAGGATCACACCAATGCTCTTGGCCTATTCTACATTTACAGCAAATTAACTCTTGACGTAACTTTCCTATGATGAACTGTGCGTGCGGCCAACTTTCCAATGAGGAATTTTCCATTTTAGCCTTGGGACGAAATGTCTTTTCTATCTATTGCTACGTACGTTAAAGAAGGTCCATCGGGCGGATTTGCTGCAGTTAGCCTCGATCTCACTCTTGTTGTTGACAGAAAGAGTCAATAAAAGCAACTGTCATTCGTAGCCTCACTTTGTCCGGAATAACAAATACTAATTACCATCAGTGCAGTCGAGCAAGCAAGCGTGCCATCTATCCCCTCAGAAAGTATTAAGCCCTAGTTCAGTGATCGGCGGCTAGACTTCTCTTTCGGTGTCGCTCGGAATAATTAGTATGCTACTGTTCTTTTGTTAGTAGGGTAAGGTGTTTAATGCAAACAGCAGATCATATAGCGCCCACGGATAAAGCGGCGGAAACGGATATTAATAGCCTATAAGGATAGCAAGACTAGAATTTCGCCACGCTGGCAAAATTTCTTCGTATGTCCTCCAAAATCTTTCTACAAAAAAAGAAAACAAGAGCTCTAATCTCATATGGCACTTGCAAAGGTAGGCAGCATTTACCGAGGGGTTGCCCACTCCCAAAATGGTTGTACAGTGGTGCCCAGCCAGTGCCTAGCCGGTGCCCAGCGGTGCCCAGCCGGTGCCCAGCCGGTGCCCAGCCGGTGCCCAGCGGTGCCCAGCCGGTGACCAGTGGTGCCCAGCCGGTGACCAGCGGTGCCCAGCCGGTGCCCAGCCGGTGCCCAGCCGGTGCCCAGTGGTGCCAGTGGTGCCGGTGCCCAGCGGTGCCCAGTGGAGCCCAGCCGGTGCCCAGGGAGGGTGTACAGTGGTGCCCAGCGAGTGAGCAGCCCCTCGGCATTTACATCAGCTAAGATTCGTTCTGTAAAAGACCGTAGAGGGAATGAAGAGCCATACTTCTCCGCTCCGACTCGGGCGACCAAAGCACATGGTAGTCCTGTGCACCAAGTTCCGTCCAGGTATCCCACCCCTGAGAGAGTCACAAGATTTCCATTTCCTGCCCTCTTCGAGTTGGACAACACTACTTTCGCACTGCGCGGGTAAGACACACACTTCAAGGGGGCTAAGAGTTTATGTTTAAGTAAACCCCTGAGAAAATAATAACCATGGGACTTTTGGGGTCATAAGAATGCTTCGAGGGGGGCAAGTATCGAGTACGTTTGCACGGTTCGGTCAAGATGCGTACTTTAAGTGGCTAGGACATTCTTTCTGAAAATCCTTGAGGTAAACAGGCTCATGGACACTTGAGGAACAGGATCGTGACCCCGTTCGAACCTGAAACGGAGCATAAGGAATATGTGCTCGTGCCAATGATCAAGTCCCCCTCCCAGGGGCGTTACGACTGGGGGGGGGGAGATTTTTTTTCTGAAAATCTGTCGACTTTTTTTTTAAACTGTAATTTTTTTCTTGAAAACAGTCGTTTTTTCCTTGAAAACAGTCGTTTTTTCTGCAAAAACAATCGGTAAAAATTATATTTGACGGTGCAAAACGGATAAGTCAGCTACATTTTATTCGAGCTATGTTTCGGCCCTTCTTGGCAAGGGTCCTCTTCAGGCTCAAGCCACTCAAGCTGGAAAATAAACTTGTCTGAAATAAGACAAGTTAGACATAGTAAATCTAGGTTAGACGGGTTTGATCCTTTAATAAAATCTTTAATAATAAGTGTCACTAAATTTAATATCGAACAAAAGCCAGATCAATGAATTATATCGCACCGTAAACTAACACACAAAATAAACCAATTAAACAAAAGATAAAACGAAAACTGACAAACTACTAAATCTTTGTGCTTTCCTTGAGAAGTGGCTATAGTCGGAAGCAACACTTTGGTTTGTTTCTTGATTATCGGTTAAATGCTGAAGTAGTCAACCCATCGTGGTTTTCAAAAGTATATTTTCCAAAAACATTTTTTGTCTGAACTCATAGGCCTAGCTATCCCTCAGCGATGAAAAAAAAATTCTATAGCCTGGGACGTTTTGTCATGGGGACGTTATGTCACGGGGACGTTTCGTCGGGGATGTTTCGTCAGGGGACGTTTTGTCGACAACCCGATTGGAATACCTTGCTACCTGAGTCAAATTGACTCCAGTAAACGAGCAATTTTTTGCGTCTAGCTGTCTGGTCGCAAAAGGAACTGGAAAAGGTCACACTGCTTTCTCGCGATTTACGGGGTTGTCTATAGCGAAAGAACTCGCATGTTTTGACACTAAAGAAGTACCCGCCTTTGAATTTCAAGCCCCTGCACACTTGCTATTGCGTGTGATGCTTGGCTCTGCCTGTCTCTGGGTCACGCGGGTAGCATACCCAATATACCCAACGAGAGTAAGAGGATCGGCTCGTCGAAAGCAACAGTGTTTCGGCAGACCCGATCTAGTGTGCTTTATGCGATAAGGATACCTAAGACAAGCTATAAGGTTTGTTGGAGCGAATTCACTTTCGATACATGGATACTCGATATCGTAAAATACAGTGCACTTTTAACTAAGTCCGAGATCTTTCGAAGGTTCTTTCATTAGGGGATATGTGCCTTCGACAACCGACAACGGGGTTTTCAGGACGCCCTATCATGGAATTAGTTTTTTATAAGTATTTCTTAAAGATTCAAGCCGCGGTTGTGCGTGTGTATGAACTGAACCAGATTCCAAAAGACCCCTTTTTTCTTCCCAGCAGTTCTTAGTTTGTTCGAACTCCAGAAGCGAGGATAACCATTATGGTGCGAATTGCAATTGTCAGTGCTGTTTTAGTATACTACTATTTTTAATTCCTTCAAAGTAGAAAGTCGCACTTGGAACGCACCCTGTCTTATTTTACGTGTCTATGTTGTTATGAATCTGAGGAGTTATTAATTATTGGTTCATAACGTATGTGGATGACTGCCTCAAATTTTAGTGTACGTTCAGCTGCTCTTAATTCAGGCACTTAAATTCTAGGGCTGCTCTAAACGTAAAAACAGACCCGTTTCTTTCCGTTTTCTCCTTCCACAGAGTAACCTCCTAGGCTTCTCAAATGCTCTCTCTATTTCTGATACTAAAATCGGATAGCCTACGAATTCTTTACCCTGTTGCTTATTCTCGATTGTCCTGACTTCAGGTCTTGAAAAGGACAGGTCTTAGCAAACGCAAATATCAGCAGATCTTAGTGGCTTAGTGTCTCAGTGGTTGTTACCAATGTTGCAGGGAATTCGAAGTTTTGGCAATGACAAAGGATTCCGCTCGAACTATAAAATCTCATGTGAGCTGTCAATCTCAAGCGGATAGATCCATTCAGCAATCCTTCTTACTACTATTCTAACACTAAAAACTAGCCGACAAAGACGGTTGGAATAGAACCGAATTTCTGGTTGTCGCCGGATTCTGGCAGAACTATCGACCCAGAACGAAAACGAAGCAGATAGATCGATATGTCTTCTTAGACCTACGTTGCCACTCAAACGAACTCGCTCAGAGCTTGGTCACACTTGGCTCATTTCCTGGCATTTTGCAAAGGTAGAAAAAAGAAAAATAACAAGATACAACTAATTCTGAATGTTGCCGTTTTAAATTCAGCAGATCAATTAGAGCAAAACAGCGTTTATAATTATGTTACAGGAACCCTAATTGACCCCTACCTGCAGTCTGCTCATTATCCCCAAGCTGCCACAAAGCCCATCAAATCTCACGTCCCCTAGGGATTTTCAGTTGTTTGTCGAATAGGAGGGTTTTTGAGCCCAGTGTGACCAAGCTCTTAAACAAAAACTTTCGTTCATACAGTCTTTTATTACCGGATTCCAGCCGGAACGCTAACCTACCGACTGAGCACGTCATTTTTATCTCTATTTCGATAATCTAATCAACCGAGTGAAAGAAAATTGTGAGCGAACCCCCGGAAGTATTTTGGTCTGGCAGATCTTCAATTTTTGTAAAAAAAAAAAATCTCAACACGTACGAAATTTATCGTGCTCACCGACGAGCGGGTCGGCATACGATACCACATATATGCACTCGCTATCGTATGAGAATCCATAAGCACGAAAACTGCGGCAGAAAAGTCAGAATAAATCAGATAATTACAAATGTGCTACACAGCCCTTTACCACGTGCTAATGGTGTTTAAAGACCTGATAATAATTTCGACCGAAAAAGTTGGGCCTCCTTGCTTCTTTGACCCCTTACATATTCAAAGTCAGTACTACAGATCAAGGGTCACAGCGATTCACGTACACTGAAACACAGTGATCTAGTTTTAAGCTAAGTAGATGAAAAGGTTAAAAGTGCTCTGAAACAATAGCAAATAAATTTGTAAACCTCCGGTTTCTTGTGGGATGTGTGCGTAAGCTTTCCTTAGCAAGGTTATTTTCTATTTTAATCATCTTTCAACGATATCACCGTGAACCAGAAAAAATAAATGCTGCTATTAGATCGTAGCTGTTAGATCCTTAAGACGGTCAATGACTTAAAGAGTGACTGAAGAATCCTGAAAAGCCTTGGTAAAAGGGTTGCGGTGTTTTGTTATTTGCCTTTCAGTTACGGAATCACACTAATTTTACTAAAACAATTTAATGTCCTAAAAAGTAAGAACAAAAGGAAAATTAGGCTAGATTATTAAGCAAGCTGTCTGTCCACGTTGGTGAACCCTTCCATCCTCGCAAACAGAATTTCTTTCCGAATTTCTGGAGGACATTTAATTTTGTCAAAAAGATTGCCCTTCTCGATTTTACTATCCTCGCATCCTTCTCCCTACCAGAGGCGTTACTAGCCAAAATGTTTGGCGGGGGGGGGGGGGGGTATTTACCGACTGGCTGGTCATTTTACCGACTGTTTTGACGAAAAATTGACTGATTTTCAGAAAAGAGGGAGGCGTCTTCAACAGTTGAAGATAATACTGCAGTATTTTGCATTCTAGCGTTTGAATCCTGCATCGGATTATAAATCTCCGAATTCGGATTTGATTTCTCCGAATTAGGAATAAAAGTGTCCGAAATCGGTGACGCACAACTACTAAAGTCCGATAAAAGGAGAGACTTTTGTGTTATGGCTCTCGGCAGTGCCTGTATGCTTGTTTCCGTTTAGATATTGTTTAATGTTACAAATTTCCTTATTATCCTTATTTGGTCCTTATCCTTATTTGGTTCCTTGAACCGTTTCTTTTCCCTATCCTTGTAGGGCCGCAAAGGAAAAATAGATCCGAACAAAATTAAAGTTTAACTGAAAGCAAACTTATTTTTGTGTCATATAGTTGTATACACTGGGTTATTTGGATTCTGCTGAAAGATTCTCGAGTACTGAGGTTCAGAATATCTACGGCTGTCCCCACAGCGCAAATTCTACTATGACGCGGAATATTTGAATCTGAACACAAACGCGGGTTTTTCAGTAGGCGGTGATAAGCTTGGTGAATACTGCTTAGTGCCTGAGCAAACAAGTTTCATAAATCTTGTTCGTCAAGCATCTGACACATTCTACTATTTGAAAATTGATTATTCGTGAATAGCCGGGCAACGAAGTAACGCATTTTCACCGGGTCTTCAAGCCTCTTTAAGGGAATAAGTAAGGGGTAACAAGACTGTAACAAAGCTGAACTGAGCTGAAACAGCTGAAGTTAGTTTGAGGCACAGCTGACAAGTAGCATTTCTCAAGATGACATAAGTTAACAGTGCTAGCGGGGCTTCACTTCACGTGCTAGATTTCTGTGCGCAGATCCTTAATTTATTGTTATTACCAAGGTTCAAGTTTTTTTTATTCTAAGCGATGACTAATACACAAAACATTAATAACAAAATATTCTGCACTTACAATTACTTCAGGGTTTGAACCGGAGAAAAAAATACATCGAATGGTTCAATCAAACCCTTCCATAAAAAAATAAACAAAACAAAATCAACTGAACGCGGAATAGAACGATCACGGCACGAAACTTCCAACATGTGGTAAGTCATTTACACTTACCACTGGAATACACTATAAACTTGGGGTACAACGTAATAATTGCAAAACAACGCGAAATAAATTGAAATTGGCTTATGTTGTTAAAATGGGGTTGCATGTACACTGGAAAAGAATTTTGACGGAACAGTGGATCTATACTTTATGTATTGATACTTGATGAACAGGGATGAATGAATTAGTACCTGAGATCGCCTGGAGTCGTCTTGTGGATGTGTGATATAGCCGTCGTAAAAACAGAGAATTTTTATTCTGATTTCCCTGGAAATCATACTATCATTTAATGTTTCTCAGACTGGGCCAAACTTAAGCAATAGTATCTAGTAGCATCCTGTCTTGCTAATAGTAGCATGCAGTAGAATGCAGTAACACGGTAGCATTGAAGTAGGAGCATGTAGCATCAGTTGTACTGCATGCTACTTTTTCGTACAACTTAATACTACTATTTTGAGATAAACTTTTCATCGGGAACATCACAAATTCTGTCAACATACCAATACTAGACACTGCAATGGATGCCATGCTTGAGCTATTTCGGTAAGGCGGCTTTCATGACCAGTAACTGTGGACGAAAGGGCTGTGCAGTGGTCATTTGACAGAAATCGTACAACATCGGACGAGCAACGTCACTTGTCCGAATGGGAGCTGGAGTGAAAATTTAGCATTGTGAAAGTAATCTGACCGGATTTCGGCTTCATCCTTCTCGTACATCCTAGCTGCAGTGAGCCTACTCACTTGCCAAATTCGACAATAGCAAGAATGCCTCTTGTAATAGTGGCGACTGACCGTTCAAATGGCGTGGCAGATACTGAAGAAATACTTCACAAGTTAGGTCATGTCAGACATAAAATAGCTGCGTTCGTTTTCATCGTTCGGTTCGCCGTTCCAACCGTCGTTTCCGTTTTCATCATAACGCCGTTCGTGAACGGCGTCGGACTGCCGAGTATAAGGGGTTTTCTTTGTTTGGTTGAACCGCCTTTTCATTCGTCTTTCCTGAAACGACGAACGGAGGCGGAAAGTCTGTTTCAACAACTCGGTTCAGTAATTAGGCGCGAATTTTCAAAATTCTCGGCAAAACAAATTAAACTTGTAAACTAAGCTTAGAAACAGTGGGCCTGTTACACTAAAATCCATTTTTGTATTTTATTATAGCTGCTGTTGTAAATATTAAGCTAGTTCGACTAAATTAACGTTTTCGGATCAACTTCGTTCGTGAAACGACGTTTATAGAACGGGCTAAAGAAAACACTAATATGACAAAATTTAAACGACGTTTTTGGTACCGACAACGACGCACGGCGAAAATGAACGCGGCTTATATCTGAGGTCGATGCCAGCCTAGATATTGTAACTGAAATAAAGATACTTTCTTGCGCTAATCCCATTTTCCACACATGACTGAGCTTCAGTTTTCAGCGGTCAAACTCAGCTAAATTAATGGGCCTTAAAGGGTCTGAATCAGAATGAAAGGGTGCTGACAGGTTTCACAACAAAAAATCAGGAAAAATATGTCTTTTTATGGACTTAATAGCGCGTGGCAAGTCCAGACAAGTTAGCTTCAGTGTAAATAAGGTAGATGGAAACTATTCCCCGTTCCGAGAACCCGAGTGAAACATAATGAAAATGAACCGCGACAATGACTGGCTACAGTTTCTCCGAGTAAGGATTAAAGTTAACTGCAGCATTTGCTACTGGGATTAATCTTATCTCTACTGAGATAAGATTAATCCAAATTAGAGATAAGATCATCTTTTTAGATTGATCCCAGTAGCAAAAACTGCAAGATTTTTTTTTACAGTGTAGTTGGCCGTAGGCACGGGTTGGAGCAATTTTCTTTTGTTTGACAGAACGATAGAAAACAAAGAAAAATCTGCAAGATTGTAAATTTTTAGTATCAAGGTTGCGGCAGCAGATGGCTTATCCATTCCGAGAGGTTAACTGGGGGAAAAGAGTAAATGTTTCTAGAGTTTACACCAATACAAATAGTGCTGAATCAGCTCCTTTAAGGGGACTTCCATGGAGCTATTAGGGGCTCCTACGACAGCTTCTGGTGGGGTTCTAGCTTTTCCATGATTGTTCCGTTCAGACAAAATCAGACTACCAATCCTACAGAAAAGAAAGCTGACTTTGAAGAACGTCCAAGCTCACCAATTCCTCTGCTAATTTGAGGTGGTTAACTTCAGTCCCTTATATTCAACGCAGTTTATTCTGTTGATGTTTACCACGTAGCCCACCCTTCATCACTATATGGCATAATCTGTCAAGATTTAAACTTAGATCCATTCTGCGAAAGTGGTTTACGGTGGATTTGCGTTGAAAACAAATTGTACAAGGACAAATTCCGAACAGGAAGGGTTGAGCAAATTTCGCATTCAGACGACCGGATCTACTTTGTCTCGATAAATTCATTAGCTCAGGATTAATTGACAGCGTCCACTCTGAGACGCCGGATGTTTTTATTTCCTATCTGACTAAGAAGGAAAAAAGCGAAGGAAGGATTTGAATTGATTTGTCAAGGACGATTATTTCGTCATTTCAAACCCGTGCACGCACAAGACAGTAAACGGCCTGACCACCGGATCAATGCTGAGTAGAGAAAGTTTACGGAAAATGTGATACTTTCCAAGAAATTTAGTATTTATAGTGCTTAAAACTTGCATTTTCGAAAATTTGTCACAGTTGACAGACAAGACCTGGGCCAGTACAAGATAACACAGAGACAGAGTAAAATAACACTAGGGAGTAGCGCCAAGACCTATGCTTTGCCATGCTTTGCAAACGGGCCATATTCTTAGTGACGCCCACTACACTTGCGGCATTTAAAGCGAGACAAACTTGCGGGCTTAGAGATTTCAAGTAAAGCAAAAGTGCGGTCTGCACACGCCAAGGAAATAATGGCGGCTGTATCGTTTTTTTGCTATGTTCAGGATAGGAAGTTATCGGAGCCAGCGCTGGTGCACGACTGATTCAGTTTCAGTAGGGATGTTCTCTATCGCTAGTGGTGCTAGTGTCACTGCTGTTCGAGTGTGTCACTTTTTTCAAGTCTTGGCGCTACTCCCTAGTGTTAATTTGCTCTGACTAGAGAGCAGCGCCAAATCCTATGCTCTCCATGCTTCGCAAACGGATCATACGTAGCGCCGGCCACTACGCTTGCGGCATTTAAAGCGAGACAAACTTGCGGGTTAGAAATTTCTAGTAAAGCAAAGGTGCGGTCTGCACACACCAAGGACACAATGAAGGCTGTATCCCTTTTTTGCAATGTTTAGAATATGAAGTTATCGGAGCCAGCGCTGGTGAACGACTGAATGAGTTTCGGTAGGGATGTTCTCTATCGCCAGTGGTGATAGTATCGCTGCTATTCGAGTGTGAGTCAATTTATCAAGTCTTGGTGTTACTCCCTAGCAGAGCGAATTAACACTAGGGAGTAGCGCCAAGACTTATTCTTTCCATGCTTTGCAAACGGACCATACACGTAGCGCCGCACACTACACTTGCGGCATATAAAGCGAGACAAACTTCTGGGTTTAGGAATTTCTAGTAAAGCAAACGTGCGGCCTGAACACACCAAGGAAACAATGGAGGCTGTATCATTTTTTTGCAATATTAAGAATATGAAGTTATTGAAGGCAGCGCTGGCGAACGACTGAATGAGTTTCGACAGGGATGTTCTCTATCGCTAGTGGTGATAGTATCACTGCTATTCGAGTTGTGAGTAGATTTTATCAAGTCTTGGCGCTACTCCCTAGTGTTATTTTGCTCTGGCTGGGGCTCGATGTAAAAACGGATATAGCCTACGAATCCACGAGTGGATGGAGCTCGAGATTAGCTGCTTTTAGAATCCCGTTACCTCAGCTAATTCATAATAACTTACACAATAAAACATTAGCACAAAAAAAATGATATATACTACCACATTAATTTGTTGGGGGTTGCTTTTTCTTTATTTCCGGAAAAGAAACTTTCAATCGAGTAACAGGGACAAACTTAGCACACAATGAAGGCGGGAATGAGGAAAAAGAGTTAGTAGTTCACTTTAAAAAAAAATCTTGCAGTATTTGCTAATGGGATTAATTTATCTCTGTTGAGATAAGGATATCTCTAACTCGGAATAATCTTATCCCAGTAGAGATAAGATTAATCCCAGTAGCAAATACTGCAGTTAACTTTAATTCGTATTCGGAGACACTTTTTACAGTGTTCATAGAAATGATAAATTCGAAAACAACTGTATCTTTTGCTATTAAATAACCCTAACACCATCCAACGTTATTCAACTAATAGAAACAAATTTGTTTCTTTATCGCAACTGGTGTTGGGCGATATCTGGATTTTTCGATATATCGATATTTCACTTTCGCTATTCGATAACCGATATTTCTTCACCATGTTTCGCTATCGGATACGTCTTGTTTGGCCAAACTTTAAGAACAAAATTGCCGTTAAATGGCATCTTCAGCATCTCAAACTCCGAGTAAATAAGAAAGGAGTTACGAAAAGATATTGCTCCTATTTCGGATATGTAAATGTAGGTTATGTTGGATTATTTACAATAATTATGAATGAACAAATGTCGTTTTTGAAATCCGATATTTAAGTTTCGATATTCGAAATCGATATTTTTGGTCCCATATATCGATTATTATCGGTATCGCCCAATACTGATCGCAACGGACCTAGCACTTCGCTGGCAATTATTGGTGAGTCTGATAGCAATCACTGAGCCTAGTGTTCTTTTTCTGTTCTTCACGAAAAATGACAGAATTTTAAGGAGAAATGATATAGGCTACAAATCTCAAAACAAATTACTGAACGTACATAACTTACTGTGAAATATTTAGATGTTTTTTTTTACTTTTTAATCATCCATCAGCTAAGGTTTCTCTTCGATCGTTTTTTAACACTTATCCAAATGTTTCACTATCTTGGTATCGTTTTTTTTTTTGCTTTAAGACAGTGAAATAGAAAGGAAAAACTTGATATCAGCTAGCAGCCAACTGTTTCAGCTTTTTTCTGGCTGCAACATTGAGTTACAGTAGGTTCGTATTTTTTTATTTTTCTTCGTTTTGTTAGACATTACTAGTCGACTTTTAAATCTGCTATTTCTTCCATTGGGGTTGTACTGTTTAGTTTGAAGGCCATATTCAGGGTTACGGGCAGCTTAGCAATCGAGGTGAAACCTGAAAGAAAAAAAGAAAGAAATTAGCCTGAGAAAAAAATGTCAAAATCCAGCTGACGTTTAATAAAGTTTTCGGCATTTTGAATTGTCCGGCGACGTTCAAATAAGGATAGATACCAGTACTGTATTTTACAACCGAGTGGTTGTCCACTCTCGATTCTGGTTTACAGCAAGTGGTTTACAGCAAGTACAAGCCGAACATTGAATTTCTTCCGTCATGTATAGCTTAAACAATTAGAAACAACTACAACTAATATATAATAATAAACAACTATAACTATATGCCAGAAGCTTCCGAACCTCCTTTACGATTTGGTAGATAATGCGGTTCCGGCGTTCGTAGGCTGGAATTCCTGCAAGACTTTCTGCCTTGCAGTCAGACATTATACATTATTATTTAATATATATTATTTTTATATTATAATTATATATGTTATTTTCTGTGCTCTGCACTGAAAAGCTCAGACATTATCAACTGTGTACGATAGCGCAGATATTCCGTCCGAGAATGCCTGCTCGTCTGTCCGCATCATTACAGGCAAACTCATCCACAAAAGCTACAATCAATCAATCAATTTATTTAATTCGTGATATTACACATCACATAATAAGATTACACTAACACATGAATTTTCTTACTAAATATATACAATCATTTTAACCATTCGGTGGCTCGGGGCAATAGCACAGTCGACGGAAAAGTCGGTAAAAATGTCCAGAACGGCATTCTGCATTCTCACGAATTGCCTTTAAAAGTGGATTCTCGGAAACTTACCTTAACGCTTTAATTCGGTCTTATAAACGGAAGCCGCAATTAACAACTTCCTACGCTTTACTTTGCCCCCTCGCTTCCTATTTCTTAAAAAGACCGCACGGTCTGCCGGAAATCGCGCATCAGTAGGTCAGTGGGTTCCTGCTCCGTTCACAACCGTCACATAACTATGTGCTAACGCCAGTGGGTCTGCAGTTAAAAACCTGTACCACAGGTTTGTTAACATCTCTTTTGGAATTATTAGTACATACACGCGTCATAGAACTCAGAGCCGGCATGACCGCGGAGAATGCTATAGAGACCGTGTTCCACCCTCGTACCAATAGTAACTATTAGTTACTAAATCCGTTCCAACCTCACGGAAAGTTACGACGCTGACCGTTCCAGCCTACTCGAAATAGTAACGAATAGTAACTGTTTGCTTACCACGCTCGGGAGCGTGGTAAGCGTATTAACCACGAATCTCTGTCACGTGATTGGTCGGATTCCCCCGTGGCATGATATTCCACTGGAAAATAGATAAAATCGTTCCAGCCTCTACGACAAAAAGGCAGAATTTGTGACGTCATGCGTGGTAACTACGGTAAGTAGGATGGAACACGCTCAGAATGTCTTCTTGGATTTTATTTAAACCGTCCAACACATCATACAAGTTGAACGTTTGATTTGTATTTAAATTTTTTTAAAGTTTAACTGAAAAGGGCTTAGATAGGACAATCTAGTTACTTATTTACTTAAAGCAGCTTGAAAACCCGGCGAAAATGCGTTACTTTGTTGCTCCGCTATTCAGGAATAATCGATTTTCAAATAGTGGAATCTCCTTGTCTTGATTTCTATGCTCTATGTGCTTGTATCTGTGCTGTATGCTTGACAAAAACGATTTACGAAAAATAAGTGTTCACGCAGTGAGCTACCTTCCGTAAGCTGGTCACTTGCTACTGAAACGCCGCGTGTGTTATGAGATTCAGTTTTTCTGCGTCATAGCAGGGAACCATAAATTCCCTGTAGTAACTCGCCATTCAGGGGGCTTGTCAATAAGAGGTTTCTGATGCGCTCTTGACCGAGCGTCAGATAGTTCGAGAAATACCCACGGGGATAAAATACCCGACTATCCAGATGGACAAAATTTTTCGCAGCTGTTCTCCTGAACTAGGAATATGTCTCTTTAATGGAAGAGTATCCTGGATCTTTTGTCCTTGCTTAGGTACCTGGTGGCATGCTGAATAGTCCCAACAAATTTTGTCTATCTGAGCAAGAACGCCGATTCGACCCAAGCGGAATTTTTGGAAAGAAGGTGAGGCTCGGGCAAGTTAGCAACATTGAAGAATAGGAAATGACAAACCCCCTGAATGGCGAGTCATTACAGGAAATTTATGGGTCCCAGGTCATAGTAGAAATTTGTGTCGTGCAGACAACCGTAGATATTCTGAACGTCATTCCAGAGCAAATAGTGAAAAATAGGAAAATACCTTAACACAGAGATAACATAGAGATAACATTGTAGTTTAACTGAAAAGCCAACATATTTGTGTATCATTTAACTGAATACACTGCATTTTTTCGATTATATAATTTTTTCGATTATATATAGTCATATTTTGGCGAAGCCCACTTGGAGAATATATTGCCGAGCACGATTGCAATAATAGCTTATATCTCTTATACCCAAGAGAAAGTTAAATCGAGCGCCGCAGGCGAACATTTTTCGAAATCCATATTTTTTTTCCCTTAGGCTAAAATTTAACTGCTTCTCTTACAAATTGTATCATAAATGCCAAGACTCTCAAAAGTTCCAGAAAGCGGACGGAGCGACGTTCTGGCAGCAGCAGCAGCTACTGTAGTCTAGTCAATACTAAAAAAGTGAAAAAGTTAAAGTGAAAAAAAGTTAAAGTGAGCGCCGCAGGCGAAATTTTTTAAAGTTTTCTTTTTCCTGCCAAATTTATCTAATTCCATCCAGATTCTAGCTTTTAACGTTTCGAAATCCCAATCCTAAAACTGGCTTAAAACCACATTCAAATTACGCGCCCTTCCACAAAATAGAGAATATTAAGAAAAGCGCCGCAGGCGGAATTTTTGGAACATTTATGATTAGATCTTCTTTTTGGGATCCAAAATAAAAGTAGGGACTGTCGATGAAGTCATAGATCAGTCCTTTTTTCTGCGACCAGTGCTTCACTCGACCTCTTCCGAGATTCGAGGTTCGTGGTCACTCCCGAATCCTGGCAATTGTAGCCTACCGAATAAATTACCGAACCCAAGTTATTATACCGAATAAGTTTAGACCGACGGTATGTTCGGGATTCTGTATAACTACCGCATCCCGGTTATTGTTCGAATTGTTTTGGCATCGAAAGTCTACCGAATAATATTCTTATTCGGTTTAATTTCGTCAAAACTGGAATAAAAGTCGGGATTCGTTGTAACTAACGAATCCTCAAAGTTATACCGAATAAAATACCGAATTCCAATCGTGATACCAAATAGCTCTGGCCGATAGCTTATTCGGGATTTTGCTTAACTACCGAATCTCCATAAATGTACCGAATTGTTCTGGCATCGAAACATTTCCAAAGAATGTCAGTAAATTCTCTCACCGAATTTGTGATAACTACCCAATACTGGCAATTATACCGAATCCCTACTATTTTACCGAATAGAGTTGTACCGATAGCCTATTTGAGATTCTGTTTAACTACCGAATCCCCGTAAATACACCGAATAGTTCTGCTATCGAAAAAATACCGAACAGTTTCGACTAAACGATACATTTCATGATTCGAGGCTTCATGTAACAAGAGTTCTTCTTGAAAATGAATTCCTAGCAGACATACCCGTGATCCCCAAGGGCCCATGATAATTTTAGCCTCAAGGGTTTTGCTTACAAATTAATCTCTTAAAGTATAAACTATACTTTTGAGCAAAATATACATTTTCATTATCTCGATGAGCCTATCATCATTTTGTTCAAGGTTTTTGATTACAAATGAATTTCTAGCGCCCTTAAAGTTCGCATCATCAAAGCCAAGTGCAAAAATAAAATACTTTTTACCAAACGATACATTCTCGTGGTTTCAAACTGCCATAAGTGATGACAACAAACCCTCGAATTGGCAAATTCCTACTTTCATCCTCTGACCCAGCCTTGCAAGTGCCATCTGAGCTTCTAGCTCTTGTTGATTTGGTACCTATTGTACGACTTTACTTTTCATGTGCACTGACTTACAGAACTGGTCGCTAAGTCTATCAGACAAGTGATAGCAAACGAGAGGTTCGAGATTTGCTCAAGGTTTGTTTAGCCCACTGAAGGATTTTTATCTTCTAAAAAGAAACAAGACCAAAGGTTTGGATGGGATCTCAAAAGTTCAATATTTGATCCAAGATCCAAACAATTGGGTCTTGTCTTCGCCAGACTCCTTGAACATTTTTATTATTAAAGTTTACAAACAGATTAAGGCCAAATAGCTAATCATCTGAGAAAAACAAGTTCAGATATGGATTCAGCATGTGTGTTTACCCCTATAAGTCATATATATTTTGACGAAACAGATCAAAACTTCCTGCCTTACTTCTGCCAATTTTCAGGTTTCGGTGGAATTCCTGAACTACTTGTCCGGTGAAAAAACAAAGCTCAAAAGCGAATTCAGCGTATCTACTTACTCTCATATTTGACGGGGCAAAACGGATAAGTCAGCTACATTTTATTCGAGCTATATTTCGGCCCTTCTTGGCAAGGGTCCTATGGTCCTATATATTGGGCTGAAGGAACATCTATCACCGAAGTACTTACTCTCCTTATCTCCTTATCCAACAACTAATCTATAAATTTAACTTCTAACAAATTTTCCGGTTTCAGCCGGATTCTGGGCGAACTATATGTCTGGGTAAAAATTGATTGTCGTATAGGCTACGGATTCAGCATCTCTTCTTACCCCTTAATCTGACATCTCATCAACTACAAATACAACTTTTGCTTTTAAAATTTTTTCCGGTTTTGTCCGGATTCCGGGCGAAACTATTTGTCCGGGTAGAAAATGATTTTCACATCAGTGTTTCAGCGTTTCTTCTTATCCCTAAATCGAACATCTAATTAACTTCAAATAAAACTTTTACTTTTAACAAACTTTCCGGTTTGTGTCGGATTCCGGGAGAACTACTTGTCCGACGAGAAAATAGTTTTCACAATCGTGTCCAGCATGTCTTCTTACCCCTTAATCGACTATCTCATTAGCTGTTTAAAAATATTTTGTTTTCCCCTGAAGTTGAACCCCCTTCCCCATCCCTAAAGGTAGGACTACGGAGCCCATCTACGAACTCGACATTTCCATTGAACCAAAGAATCGTCACACCCAGCTTTCATCAAAACATCTCATTCTCTTCGAGAGACTTTTCGAGAGACCTTCGAGAGCTCACAGACGGACAGACAGACGGACAACACTTTTGCGATGTCATAGGTATCCCTCCACTTACGTTTTGGGATCCCACAAACACCTAAGCCATCGCGGTATCATCAAATCCACAGGCAGCGGTTTTCATCCTTCCAAATACGATGATCACTTGGCTTTCCGATTGACCGAAGCCTCAAGTCATGAATAATTTGCGCCTTAATTTGACACACTTTTACTGGCGGCTTTTTATGTAAAAGGTTCAGTCATCCAATCGCTAGGCTAAAGACGGGCAACTCGCCGCCACTTGCTGGCAAAATATTTACATTTTTCCTATGAATGAACTATGTGGGTGACGAAAAGTGAAATCTCTTCACAATGACATGTTAACTTCCATTTGTGTGGCCTATTCCGGTGTTGATTTTGGCTTCTAAGGTTGGGTACAATGAGTTTGTAAAAATCCGAGCAAGAAGAAAAAATGTGAAAATTTTCCGAAACACATTCTGAAATTAGGAAAAAACGGTAATTGATTGCTGTGGTCTTTTTGTAAACTAAAGACGTCGTTTCGTTTAAACATGGGTAGAATACCCCTTTGCTGATGAAGCTAACTTCTGGCAAATGGCGGGCGACTCTACACGCAGGCTAAATAGGGTCGTAAAGAATACTAAAAGGTGAGTGTCTGATTATCTGCAGCCACGCGACCGAGGAGTAAATGCAAAACGCTCTTTACTTCGTCAAACGCTAGAACTATGTGGTTCTTAATTTTAACTTACAGGCCTTTTTTTTACCGATTGGAGCAAATCCCGAGTATCTGAAATTCCCTCAAACGATAGAACGACACGCTCTGAATTTGAAACTCTCCGAACATTTTTTTTTTACTTTCTAGTTCCCTCTGTTATTCCGGCTGGACCTATCCTAGCGTGCGGACGTCAGCCTTGCATCCAATTTATTTAGGATATATATTTTATCTTCCTGTCCTGTTATCTTCCTCTCCCATTTCTATACCTTGCATCCAATTTATCTCGGATCCTGGATGAACAGGCTGCATCAGTTCTGCTTTGAACGTAGATAATCAGAATATCTGGTACTCGTTTATAGCCTTGTTCCATTTTTTTCAGATCCCTTGAAGTCCATTTTCGAAAATGAAAAGATTTCGGGGACTAGCGTCCTTTCTTCTTTTCACACTAGCCGTTGCCGAAGATGTACAACACGAAGGCCATCTTTGGTCCGTTTCACATTCAAGTCAGGTAACTATTTCACTTCATGCTTTTCTTTTCCCTGTTTCTTCCTTAAAGTCACATTCGGTCTCTAACTATTGTTCGTAATCTGTGGCTCTTAGATTTAGTGACAGATGACAGATGTGCATGCAATCAGATCCTATCTTGCGTGCCACCAGATTTCCAGAACTTCCCCAGAGTTCATCCGGATTCATTCCGGACCGAAAATGGAACATGTATGACATACGTTCTTACCAACTTCTGTTTCGTCCGGATCAATGACTCGCTCAAAAGTTAGAGACTGAGATTTGCAAACCTTATCCCTTATGGATGATGACGATTGCGACTCGTGTTTGTAAAAATTGTTGTATTTATGGAAATACTTCATGCCGGACTTCAAAATTGTAAAGCTTCACCGTCTACAGTATGGCCTTTCATTACATGTGTGCTGTGGCCTTAACCTACACAAAGTAAAAGTGTGTTTGCTACCAAAGAAATCCCTTGTCGGGCAGGAAGTGATTGAACCAATTATGTCACTGAACACTAAGATTACCACAATTCATTTCCGAACAAGCACATACTTTCAACGTAATGATTCTAAATGTGGTCAGTGGCTAATTCTAAAATATTCAAAACAGCCTTGATACTACAACGACGGACATCGTAACAAAATACACGACTTTGTCTTCAAATGATATAAGGATATATATGTTCTAAAACTATACATTGTATTTTTTAAACATTCTATCATTGAAGTCTTAAACACTAACTCTGCGATTAGACAAAGGACACGACCTAGCAATAATTTCAGAGTGAATTCTTAAATTTTAAGAAGCCAATTTAAGGTCAAATTTATCCTCGATGTCATTCCTCTTTTTATTTTATTCTTTTCTTCCTTATCTTCTCTTCCATGTTTGTTCTTATGACAGGAGCTAGATTAACAATAAGATTTAGAATACACGCACACAAATAAAAAATACAATGTGCTAGCAGTTGGCGTCCGTAAATGCAAGTTTTCAGAAATTTGTGAACGGAAAATCCAGAGTCACTTGTCATGAAGTCCTGACGGAATTTTGACAGAGAAAACAGATAAGTCTTCAGTCTATTCAGTACTGTAATTAGCTTTTCCTAACAAGAAAGTACTTTTGTTGTGAATTTCACTATCGTCAGTTTCCCAAGCAATGTACAGAACAATGCGTCCTTTCGATTGTTTTTTACTGTAATACTGCCAGTGTGAATGAACTTGCTTACTTCGGTAGTTTGGAAAGGGAAATCTCGGACTCACTGAAAAAATATAAAAAAAAAAAAAAAAAAAGCTATGCCAGAGAAGTCTAGGGACAAAGGCTGGTATAATAGCCGAATGTTTAATAGCGGTGTGACTATGCCGAACCTGCTAACCAGTTGTCCAGTATATACTTAATTCTGTAATGTATTTTACTTATAGAACAATCCTTATAGAACAATCCTGATATTTTCATGATAAAATGGTTCAAAAGCATCCTTTAGGAAATACAAAGAATGCCGCGAAATTAGTGGTTTTCTTGATAGCGCTTTTTGACTCTGTGCAGACTTCTCCCCTTCCGAAGCGGAAGTGTGCCGTAATTTTGAAAACTGTGCGCGCTGTGGATAAAGTAAATCAATCAATCTTTATTGTTAAAAAAACATTCAGGACGGTATTACCAAAAAAAAACAATTTCTGATCTCTCGTCAAACATAACTGTATACAATTGCGCATTTACATAGTCAAGTATTCATTAAATACACAAAAAACAAAAGTTGTAACAATTAAAGCATTGAATTTCAAGGATAAAAAAGGATGATTTTCCTTAATATACGCGTTGAATTTCAAGGATAAAAAAAAACATATTTTTCTTGATATTACACGTATAAAAAACTCACAAAGGACGGGGACAAAACTTCTTTCGTACCGCGCCTGAGTTGCTAGTATGGGTTGGATCTTAGGAACTGGTTGCGCTGCCATTCTCTGTGGAAACAAAATAGAACAAGATCAAAGGTTTCGACGGGATCCCAAAAATTTAATCCAGACAATCGGGTCTCATAGAGGTCCAGTCTTTGCCAGACTCCTTGACCACTTTACTAATGAAATTTAGAGGTAATCATCTGAGAAGACCTTGTTCAAATATGCATTCAGCATGTGTGTTTCTGTGATTGTTTCCAATCGTAAAAATACAATCGTTAATAACGATTTACAATCGCAAACGATTGGAAACAATTGGAAACAACTGTTTACAATCGTAGACGACTGTTTCCAATCGTAAAAAAATGTTTTCCAGTCGTAAAAACCTGTTTCCAATCGTAAAAATCAACTGTTTACGATTGGAAAAATATCCCATAATACAATGAATTGAATTATTTCCATATGGGCTCAAACCAATACATTACGAACACGAACCGAGAATCCACATCTAAAGAATAATTCAAGAATGACCTAAGAGCCAACAGGAATGTCATCAATCTTCGGAGGTCAGCTAAACATTTACTTCCCATACCTGAAACCAACCCCTTTCCTCTCAAGTGATTCCTTTCTCACATCGACCAGCTTCTCACAATAACATATTCAATGGATATGAATATGAATATATTTAATAGACAATTGGCCGTACAAAATACATGATGGTTACAAAACACTTTACATCACTCAATACTTATCTTTGTTTAACTAATACACTCTTTAAAAATTGGTTTATTTTAAGTAGGCTACCTAAGCTTTGTTTTTTGTTTCAAGAACATCGGGGAGCTTGATAGTATACCCATCAAGAAAATGTCTCATGGGGTCTGAGAGTTGCTCGCATTCAACCAGAAAATGGCCCTCGTCCTCTGTATTAAAGCACAGGGAGTATTGTCGCTTACTATTTGGGATCTTCTTATCCCAATTACTCCGACCACGTACTGGCAGGCAGTTCGCTCGTAGCTGAAACCACAGGCACAGGCTCTCCGCCGGCATCTTCCCCTTCAGTACTATTTATGGGGCAAAATTAAATACCTGTATCTTGCCTATCATAACCAATATACTTTATGCGCACGGACACCGGAAGAGAATCTGCTCTGAGACTCACTATTCAATTTATCCCCCTACCCCCCCTCCATCCCAACTTAAAAGAAATTCTTCTCCGCACGTCTCTTTAGCTATACCATACAAATTCAGCGAGGGGTGCTCCCAGTAATCAATTGTTGTACCCCCCCCCCCTCCCCTCCCGATACTGTTGTCATTCTAATTTCTTGCAGGAAGCCAAACCGGCAATGGTCCTGTACTCACGGCGAGTTGACAATTTTCCACGATTCCCTTTACCATCAGCGATCCGTGACATCAGAGCCGCTGAGGCAGCAAGGAGACAGGACAACTCTGTCGAATTCCAGTTCCAGCCACAAACCAAGGTAAGTTATAAACTGTCTTGAAGACAAGCTGAAATCTGTCTTTCGTAACTATATTTAGTAATACTATAAATTTAACAACTATATTTAGTTTTCGTAACTAATTTGCGACATATCTGCTGTTAAAATATCTTATTTCGAATTTTCCAAATGTCTCCTTGGGCTCCCCATTTCTTTCAGTATTCGCAGTTGGTTTCTAATTTTAAAGTAAAAGACCCAGTTTTAATTTTCAAGAAAAAGATAACCAACTTTTATAAAAAAAAAAATCTTCGGCAGCCCTACAAACCCACAACCTGTACACATTTTTTAACAAGTGACTATTATAGTGCATATATAATTGTAATTTAGTTGTCGAAATCGTGCGTATTTTTGCAGTATTTATGTGCCATTGAATGGACCAGATGGTTTAGGCATGGTTCTGTTTTCTACATTGTTTTGTACTCCTCAGTTTTGAGGGAAATAAACGGATAAATAAATAAATAAATAATCCTAAATAACCAGCAACATCACCAAGTTTTTGCTGTTTGCGACGATACGGCCCGCAGGATCGTCTCGAACTGAGTTTCCTCCCTTCGGCAAGGTGCACAGCAATTACCTGGTTGAAGTGCCTGATTTGCATTAGTTACCTGGTTTACCATATGCTTGTATATGCAGTTAAAACAGCTTAGATTTACACACTGAATGCTCCAAACTGTGCTAAGCAAAGCGTAGGAGCAAGCTATCGCTTCATTTTGCCAAATCGCTTGACCCATTCTTTACAAAACAAGAGCTGAAAGCTCATCTGACACATGTAAGGACAGTTAGCCTGTTTGTGAAATAAGGTTTGGAGTTGTCAAGGCTGGATCTCTCTCCCGATATTCCTTTCATCGAAGACGGGCTTGATCCAGTAAATCTGAAAGGGCTATTCCACTCATTGACAACTGTTTCGGAATAGAATTTTTGTCGTACTCTGGTTCCGATTCACGTATAACTCAATCGATGGTAGAAAATACTGTAGCTGTGATAATTCTGTGCCTGAACTGGATCTGACCAAAGTAGTTCGAAGGGTTTTCCGAGATTTCTGGTGGCTCCCTTCGAGCTCCGCTCAATCATGTTTAATGTCCGAATAGCTTAAAGCTAGAAGAGGAATACAATATTTACGAAATACACAGACACGACAAGCTTAACTAATAAGCTTACAAGATATGACCAGAAATAAATAATGGGATGAAACTACGTAAAAACTGGGCAGAAGAATTAGCAGGGTATGGAGAAAACTGCTTGCCAGTATTCCTCTCGGACCGACGCACGGAAGACGGTAGTGGAGGGAGGAATAGATGGGTCATCTGGGGACAACACATTATCTTTAAATTCCCGATTCCATATCCCTCCATTCCCCACGATGATCGAATCGGGGAAATGATTATTTTCAAGTGAATGTGGTAGGTCCCTGATACGACAGCAAAGTTTTCTCGTCAGAGATATTCTGGAAGTACCCCAAGTCGTGATCATCTGCATTCAGAGAAACCCCGTCCAGCTCCACCCAAAATGTCCCGGTCCGGTCCTATTCTGTCAATAATGTATCTAGGGTTTATGCTTATTGTCCCCACCAAGTTCCATCCCGATCCATCGGATCTAAATGTTTCACGAGATTTTCGATGCCCACCTCCAGCTCATCCCCCCCCCCCCCTCCGCCAGTTATCGGATCTGGTCCAGACTTTAAACTGAACTGGTTGTTGAGTCTTGTCAAGTTTCATTCAATTACGATTCCGGATTCCCCATCCCTCCACACCCCCCCCCATCACGGATCAGGAAAGGAACTATTTTCAAGTCAATCTGGTAGAGTACCTAATATGTCTGACAAGTTTCATGGTCCTAGTATATCTGGAAGTATCCTAACTCGTGATCACCGGAATTCTGGGAAACACCATCCAAGAAACTCCCACTGTGCCATGATCCGGTCCTGTTTTTTCAATAAAGTATTTTATGCTTGTTGTTACCTCCAAGTTCCATCCCGATCCCTCGAACCTAAGCGTTTCAGAAGATTCCCCCCCCCCCCTGTTCTTAGATTCAGTCAGGATTTGAAATTGAATATCTGAGACACTTGTTCTTAGCACTTGTCAGTTTCATGCATGTCCGGTTACCCTTTCCAAAGTCATGCATGTTTCTAGTTTCCGGATTCCCCATCCCTCCACTCCCCCCACGATGGCCGGATCGGGGAAGTACCAAGTTAATCTGGTCGGGTCCCAGATATGCCTGCCAAGTTTCTTCGTCCTAGCTTATGTAGAAGTGCCCAAACTAGCAAAACCGGGACAGACCGACAGACATTATGATCGCTATATGGCACTTGCATAAACGAATTATCGATTGAAGTATGATTGCTGCAGTGGGCCGAACAGGCTAGCTCTTGCTTTTGTTTCAACTTTTCTCCTTGTTCATTTATATTCGTGTTGGAAGTTTGCGCTAAGCTGCTTCAAAATTCTTATATCTTTTTGGGATTCCAAAAAGTAAGTGGAGGGATACCTATGACATCGCAAAAGTTGTCCGTCTGTTTGTCCGTCCGTGAGCACGATAACTATCAAAGGCAATGAGGTATGTTGATGAAACTTGGTATGAGGTTGTATTTGGAGTTGATTAGATGTCCTACTTAGTGATAAGAAGAGATGAAATTTTACCCGGACATATAGTTCGCCCGGAATCCGGCTGAAACCGGAAAATCTGGAACAAGTTAAAGTTTTCTTTTTTTTTCGCCGGACAAGTGGTTCCGGAATTCAGCCGGACCGGAAAATTGGCAGAAATAAGACAAGTTTCGATCGGTTTTATAAAAATAGATATGACTTATAGGGGTAAACACACATGCTGAATTCATTTCTGAACTTGGTTTTATCAGATGATTAGCTACTTGGCCATAATAAGTTTCTAAATTGGAATAGTAAAAACGTTCAAAGATTCTGGTGAAGACTGGATCTGGCGAAGACAAGACCCAATTGTCTGGATCAAACATTGAATTTTTGGGATCCCATCGAAACCTTTGGCCTTGTTTTTCTTGTATTTGCACCGAAACCGTGCGTTGCACAACGCCTCTTTGGCATTATAACTTACATAGCGTACCTTCTACTACGAATGCCAGTCTTCCCACAGAAGGGATGATTAGTACATACACAAGAGTAGTGTTGGGCGATATTTGTATTTTCGATATATCGACATTTTCACTTTCGATATTCGATATATCGATATTTCTTTAGCATGTTTTGCTATATGATTCGTCTTGTTTCGCCAAAATTTAAGAACAAAATTGTCGTTAAACATCATCTTGCATCATCTCAAACTCCGAATAAATAAGAACTGAATTATGTGGGATTATTTACAGCAATTATGAATGAAAAAATATCGTTTTCAATATCGATATTTACGTTTCAATATTCGAAAACGATCTTTGGTCCGATATATCGTTATCGATATCGAATATCGCCCAACACTAAACAAGGGAGGAAGAACGAAGAGGAAAATAACGGAAAGGAGCAAAGTAGAGAAGGAAAAACTGAGAGGCCATTCAAGAAAGACACTGTTTGGAGTGCAACCGCGTTGCAGGAAGCTTAGCTTTTTTAGCTTTTCGTTTTTTTCTTAGTTTTTTTTCCAGCAATTTTAGCATTCAAGCGACATTCCACCTGTGAGAAGGCTCCATTAAAACTTTCAGTCAGTTCCGGCGTGCTGCATTCTTTCGTTAAAGCAAATACATTTGAACAATTTGCAAATGACCCGTCTATCATGGCGTAGGAGAAAGTAAACCTAGCCAACAGCGTTCAGGCTTGATTGATGCCATAACTTAATATTTGGAATCAAATCCTGAATATATAATTAACGCATGGTCAACTACGTCCTCCAACCATGAAACCGAAGTCGGTTGCAACTGTCATGTTATTATTTTTCTGACAAGTCGCACCCTCCTCGTTTTTCGTGCCTAAAAGCAAATCTTGACAGGACACGAATCGTCATAAATTGAATACTTTTGCAGCAAATTGTTGTACAAAGGAAATTTGTGTGGTTGAAAATCATGATAATTATTACAAATTAGGATGCAGAAAACAGGCTTTTGCACTCATCCAATTTTTTTTATTATTAAATCTCTGTTGCACCATTTCTGTTTCCTGTTAACTTAGTTATTGTTGGGCTATGGCACAAGTCACAGGGAAATAGCACACAAGAACGCTTAAAAATATAACTAACATATAACAAATGGGCATAATCGGTTATAGGGTTGTGGGGTACGCTCAACGCTGTCGCACAAAAAAGGGAACCTTCTCACTAGTAAGTAAGTAAGTAATTTATTTTTGACCCGCCATTTGAAAGCGGAGTACGTAAAATCAAATAAAAGAATTTAAGAAAACACAACACATACAATAGACAATTTTTCATTCATCGGCCAGAAAAGTGCGAGAAGCGAGCTTAGGAAAGCCAGTTCGTGAAGCACGCGACAATCTTACCAAGCTATTCTAGCTTAAATAACCCAGAAGTAAACATTTTCTTTGCTTATCCTTGCGAACTTTCCTGGCTCTGGCTCTGCATTATTATTAACGATTGAGGAAAATCAATTCGTGTCTAAGGTTGGTTCACGGGACACTTATGCCACTGGCGGGAATGGCAATTTATTAGCTGATACACAGTATGACTATTGATAAATCAGAATCTCGGGGAAAGTAAAAGAAATATGGGATGAGCTGGCAAAAAGTCCTGACAAACAAGACCAAAGGTTTTGATGGGATCACAAAGAAGACTTCGTGTACAGACGATGGGTATTGCAGATTCCATATCCCGTAAAAAGGTCGCATCCTAATCTCAATAATAGAATATTCTAATTGGAATCTGGTTTGTGTTAAACAATTTGACTTGAATTCTAATAGACCCAAGATCAACAGGTACTGTGCTTTAACCGAAAATATTGTCAAACAATGATTTACAGTCGAATAGCGATTCCTGCCGGACGTTTCATACGAGGCGAGAACATATAGTATTTCTCGATCTATTTCAGGTACACCGACCTTTTCCAACAAATCTTATCTGAGAATTTATGTCCCTACATTTCTAATCCCCATCCTCTCCTCGAAATGTCACGAAGAAATCTCTTTACCACCGTGCCTCATTCAAGAGCCGGCCAAAAGCGACTGTTTTAGCTGCATTCGCGATCTTCATGTGACACCAGGAGCTAATTATAGCTAAATTCAAAGAACCTACCTGAAGTGAAGATTTTCGGCGGATTCCGGCCGGACAACGGCTAATCCGCTGAGAAAACTAAGAACAAATACCGATTCATCGCGTATTCCGTCCTACTAATCGACTTCATTTCTACCAATTTTCGATTTTTGCCGGATTCCGGGTGAACTATACAACGTGTCTTTTCACTCCTGTGTCCAGGCTCCGATCGACTTTAGAAAATAAAATACTTATACCAAATTTTTTGGTTCTTGCCGGATCCTGGGCGACCTGCTTGTCCGGTGAACTCCAGAAGAAATGTTTATTTTTCCCAAGGTTTCGGTTTCGCCCAATTCCGGGCGAAGTAGTTGCCGGGCAAAAGTACCCACACTAACATTCTGGAATACCAAAAACGATATTTTAGACTTTCAGACTTCACAGAAATGGTATCTACCTGTTTTAAGAAATTCTATGCCAACGCATCATTTAACTGATTTAGAAGTTTTTTTGTTCTTTTACTGAAAATGGAAGTGTATTGAATTTATTTATTTTACGAACCTGCAATTGGACTTCAACTAATCCAACTGGGACTCGACGCATTATTTGAATTCAATGATATAAACAGTCAGGCGTTAACAAAATATATTCCTCTTTTTCTCTCTAATCTTTCGGCTTCGTTCCTGTTTTTAAGACAGTTCCATTTCTTTACTGGTAGCCTACTGATTTTTCTTCGCTTGCTCCTAATAGAAGTATCTTTTCCAGATCCAGACAAACGGCTTCCCGTTTGGCGGACCAGAACAGCGACAACTCCAACCCCTAGACCCAGCGGTGAGTTTTACTCATTTTGTCAAAACAAAGCGTTTCCGAGTAACGGAAGACTTCCAGAGTTGTGTTTTTCGTTAGTTTTTTTTTATAGTTAGTAGTGATTCTGGTTGAAAATGTTTTTTTTTTCGGTATGGCGTCCCAGACCGGGTAAGTCAAGCTCCTTTCTTTCTTTCTTTCTTTTTTTCTTTGAATTTGTCGAAGTTTTTGTTGTTGTTTTGTTTTGAGGGTATTTAGTCCCTCACAGGCTCGCCTCTGGGCATTGAAGATTCTAGTTTTTTTCAAAATAAACCCTTCATTCATTCAGAGGCTCATAAGACAAGCTAGATTAATTGAGTAGAAATCACGGACCTTTAACTTTCTGACTTCGTGAGCTGAGCAGTACTTTGTCTAAGGACTGTTCACGCTTGTGTTGTAACATGAATAGAAATAATTCGGGATCGACTAAAACCAGGAAGGGAAGGGAACGCGAGAAAAGCAGGAAGGCATACTAAAACCAGGAAGGGCATACTAAAACGAGGAAGGCAGTCGCCAGGATTCGCCGCACCGTTCCCTTCCTCTATTTAGTATTCTTTGAGGGGTCGGCAACTTTTCAAATTCGAAGTTCACCATCCCTTCCTCGTTTTAGCATCCTGACATGGGTAGGCATTAATTTCAGCGAGGGGTCAACAACTATAGAAATTGTAATTCACCTTTTCATTTCTCGTTCTAACGGTAGGCGACTAAAACCAAATATTATACTAAAACGAGGAAGGGATGGTGAAGTTTGAACTTGAAAAGTTACCGACCCCTCAAAGAATACTAAATAGAGGAAGGGAGCGGTGCGTCGAATTCTGGCCATAGCCTTTCTTGTTTTAGCATGCCCTTCCTAGTTCTAGTATGCCTTCCTGCTTTTCTCGCGTTCCCTTCCCTTCCTGGTTTTAGTCGATCCCAAATACTTCGCCTTTTAAGCCTTATCCTTCCGTTTAACTTGAAAATCAAGTTTTACGCCCACGAATGCGCAGATTAACAACACGGAGCCTGGAGATTAACAACAATGAATCCCAAGAGAACCTAACCTGACTTAGGGACACCGAACATGCTGAGATGTGGAATTTTAGATCAGCCTCGATCGGTTTTGTGCAAATTCAGTATAATATCTGTTGCTGTGTCTGTTTGACCGATGTAGATTTCTCGATTCAGTATGGAGCCTTCCAGGATTGCTGTAATTATTTCAGATAAGGTAAAAACTTGTAGTTGTCAAAACGCATTTAGCTGTACAGTTTAGTACGATGACTTTCCATTCAAAGAGCTCATTCAGGTTCGGCTATATTACAAATATCTCCTTATCCGTTTCTCTCTTTCTTCCTTAAGAGTCACGTGATGGAAACGCACGCTGTGATTGGTCACGTATAACTTTTAACACACAAAATAGAACCCGTTCCTATGAATTTTTACTACAGCAAGCCTGGCGGGATGAAAGTTTTACCACAGACATTCGCGGATAGCAAGTATAATTCAGAAATTCTGCGCCTTAAACGTAAGCTTGAACGGTCCTTTAGGCTATCAAGCACAAACCCGATACTGGGAGGTGTCTAGATGCTTTAGTCTTTAATCCACTTCAGATAGGTTTTTTGGGTTTAGCTATAATGAGCTGCTGGTGTCTCATGAAGATCGGGCATGCGCTAAAACAGTCGCTTATGGCCGGCTCAAAGGGTCGGCTCTTTTGGCAACGTCGGGGGAGGAAACAAACCTGCAAGCCTTCCCCGATGTTGACCCTGAAGATTGACAGCCTGACGAGGACCCGTGCCAAGAAGGGCCGAAATATCGCTGCTAAAGCATCGTAGCAGACGGATCCGGTGTATGCATTATTTGAATATCTGTGACTGTGAGTATTATTCAGGAGTTCAGTGATATGGGTTAGGAAACTTTGGCCTACCAACTGATGGGAATTATGTTCGTTAACAAAGCTGTAGGACCCCTTTTCAGCCAATTTATAACACAGCCTCACAAATCACAGAAGCTAATAGAAAGACGAATTCTTCCCTATTTCTCGCCGGCTTTCTAGTTATTGTCTGATAGTATTTACTGACTCAAGCGAAGGATTCGAAGCAGAAATGATACAACTCAAATCAAAATCAAAGAATTTAGTGATTTCGTTTTTTTCTCTTTGTACTGTCAGAAGTTTCATCACAGATAACACGAGGATGCGCGGTTTCAACAAATAGTGCGTAACACATAACACTTCGAATATTATCTGTTCTGTTTGAAAACGTTATGCATGAAATGTTAAGCATAAATAGCTTTGCTAGGAAGAGCCAAAAAAGCATCTACTGACTTTATTCCTTATCGTCATAATGTCGGAAAAATCAGCAAATACTTTTGGTTGTTTTTTGGTTCTTCCTGATGGTAACGCTTATTATGCATAACATTATGAAACACAACAGATAACATCCGAAGTGTTATGTGTTACGCATTATCTGTTGAAACCGCGCATCTTCGTGTTATCTGTTATGAAACTTCTGACAGTGAACTCTTGCTTAGGGTCCTCAACTAAACGACACAAAAATCATTAGAACAAAAACACAATTTACTGAATGCCTCTGGCAAGTCTGGTGTTTTGTTATATTATTGTTATAAAATAATTGTTCGTGGTCTTAGATGACTATATTTTGCCTATTGTGTTCACTTCAAGGGTAATTAAGGTGTGTCTCGAATCCAGACACGGCTTTATTATTCAACTAATCTATTTCTATGAGTTCTACGAAAAAGTTTAGAGTCAATTTCACTGCGGTTTACCTTCAATTCCCGCAAAACTCGAAGTAAAAATATGTTTCCCAAATTTCCACTGTGTTCGTTGCGGTCTATCGTTCATACTGAGTCCGCGGAAAACAAACCGTTCCTAAAACAAAAAGAACTTCTAAACTGTTGTATAAGACAATTTTTGTGAAAAAAATTACTCCACAATCGTCCCTTATTCCGTGGATGGCATGCGCAATTGACTTGGCTCTACTCGTATTTACGTTCATTTGTACTGTATGGATAACCCCCCCTTGGAAAGACCTCAGTAAATGTTTTGTATTTTAATTTTTTTTTCCCTTTTCTGTTTTTATGGTTTATAGATGGATTATTTTATGTATTTCTGTTTATATTCACATATCGATCGCAATTCTGTCTGTCGGTCGGTCCGTTTTTGTCACACTTTTTCGAGTTAGTGTACTTCCAAATGTGCTAGGACGATGAAACTTGGCAGGCGTATCAGAGACCCGACCAAACTTACCTGGAAATAATCAGTTTCCCGACCCCACCATCTGGGGGGGGGGAGTGGAGGGCGGGGGAATCTGAAAAAATGAGCACCATGGTTTGTAACTTTCGAACAGGTGATCGGATTGGAATGAAACTTGATAACTGAATAAAGGACATAGCTATGGGGGAGTTGGGGGGCGGAAATACCGAGAAACGGTTAGAATGGAGGGATCGGAGTGAAACTTGCTGGGAAGAACAATCATCTGCTCAAGATAAATCGTTTACACAATTGGACTGGACCCAGACACTTGGGGGGGGGGGGGAGGGTCCGGAATAAATATTCTTTCAGCCCAAGCTGACTTTGAAAATTTATTCAAACAATGTTTCCAACGATTGCAGGTTTGTTTCCTTCCCGGACGTTGACCCTAGAGGATTGACAGCCTGACGAGGACCCTTGCCAAGAAGGGCCGAAATATCGCTGAAGAAGAATCGTAGCTGACGTATCCGTTGTAAACATTGTTTGGGGTCCGGAATTCCGGTGATCACGAGTTAAGGTACTCGATGCAACGATGCAACTTGGCTGGAATATTAGAGATTCGACAAGATTGGACTAGAAATCGCCACTTTCCGAATCCGACTATTCCTTAAAAAAACATAATATTCCTGCCTCCAAACAGAGCCCTTACCTACTACATACAGTTGCAAGTGCCATATGAGCTTGCAGCTCTTTTTCTGTTTTGTTTTCTTGGTTCTTTATTTTCTATTAAATTATTTTTATTTAGTGGTTCACTGATTATGCGCTGATTAATGCGCGATTGGAATGTTATCGTAGTAACTAAGCCCCTCACAACCCTAGCCACTGCTACTGAGGCTGTTGTAAGTGTGTGATTTCTTTGTTGTATTAATTTCTATTCTTCATGATTAGATTTTTGGTATTAAATAAATGAAATAAAATAAACAACACGAAAATGCTCTCTGAAAAACTTTTTTGTGTTATAGCAAAATTCTTCTTTACCCCCCCCCCCCCCATTAGCACAGGAACCAACACACTACCATCAACGTTCGTTCCTAAATGTGCTGGTGCGACTATTTTGTCTTTTTTTTTAGTTTTGTTTTACTCTATTTACTTATCGTTGTGCAACCGTGGGTCAAAAACAGACTACCACAGGGAAGTTTGAACTGTTCATTCTTAATCCCCTTCAATCTTTACAGAGGCAGACACCGGCACTACTTCAGAATCCAATGGTAGTTGAACCAGGACAGCAGGTCAAGCTTGTCGTTCCAGGTCAAAGCTTTCAGAAGGTAAGGTAAACGCGTGACACTATCAAATCCAGCAAAAACGGTGCCTCTCTCCCCGGTTCCGAAGAATTGCTGTCCGAATGCAGTTTATCGTAGCCCGCAAAGGGATCAATTACCGGTACACGGTGGTCCTACGTCGGTTTACGACAATCCGCATTGAGTATGCCTAGTCTCTCATCTACCGCTCTGATTACGAAAGAGGACTACAGAATCCTGCGCCTTCACCACTCCGAAGTCAGATTACCGTAACCGTTTCAGGAGGAGTGGGAGGCCGAGGCGCCGTAAACCAATTTAGGATTACGGTAATTCGCTTGCATAATATTGCGGGTTTTCGGATCCCAAAACGTAAGTGGAGGGATAGGCTACCTGTGACATCGCAACAGTTGTCCGTCTGTGACCACGATAGCTCTTAAAGGGAATACGATATTTTGATGAAACTTGGTGTGAGGATTCTTTAGGTCAAGGGAAAGGTCGAGTTCATAGATGGGTTCTGTAGACCTACATTTAGGGGTGGGGGAGGGGGTTAGAATTAAGGGGCAAACAAAATATTTTTAAACAGCTAATGAGAGGTAAGAAGACATGCTATATGATTATGAAAACCATTTTCTAGCCGGACAAGTAGTTCACCCGGAACCCGGCCGAAACCGGAAAGCTTGTTAAAAGTAAAAGTTTTATTTGAAGTTGATTATATGTTCTGTTTAGGGGTAAGAGAACATGCTGAATACTTGTATGAAAACCATTTTCTTCCCAGACAATTAGTTCGCCCGGAATCCGGCCAAAACCGGAGAATTCATTAAAAGCAAAAGTTTTATTTGTAGTTGATTAGATGCCCCGGTTTAGGGATACGGAGAGATGCTGAATCCGCTTATGAAAATCATTTTTTGACATACGCCCGGAATCCGACTGAAACCGGAAAAGTTGTTGTAAGTTAAAATTGCACTTGAATTTGATTAGATGTTTGCATAGGGGTAAGGAGATACGCTGGATTCGTTTTTGAGCTTTATTTTTGTTGCCGGACAATTAGTTCCAGAATTCGGCCGAAAGCAGAAAGTTAGCAGACACATGCTGAATCCATATCTGAACTTGGTTTTCTCAGATGATTAGCTATTTGGCCTTAATCTGTTTCTAAATTTTAATAGTAAAAAATTCAAGGAGTCTGGCGAAGATTGGATCTGGCGAAGAGAAGACCCAATTGTCTGGATCAGATATTTAACTTTCGGGATCCCATCGAACCTTTGGTCTTGTTTTCCGAGTCTGAGAGATTATTTGTTACAGTGCAGCTGCTTCAGCAATGATGTCACCATTCTTGGAGCTTCGTAAAGAAATATTGCCAAAGGAGAGAAGAGCATGAGAAGAGAGAAGAGCTCCACTGAAGATTTTTTTTTTTAAAGACCATCGGTATTCTTCTCTCAAATTATCAATCATGCCTTGAACACATATTATTCTTTTTCGAATATGGCCTATCTTTTAACCGTGTGCAATGGCGATTCTAAAACCTGACTGATAGTCAAACGAAGGGATAAGTTGATGATAATGATGATGATAAATTTTGTGCCTATTTCTATGGGAAAACATAGTCTAAATGGAGTATCAGAAAAGAAAAAAAAACTAATTTTAAGTGACAGGATGGGAACTACGGCAAGAGTCCAGATCTGCCAAAAATTATCACGCCTTACAATATGTGTACGCTTACGAAAACCTCAATTATGTCGTCATTTTGCAGGTTCCTGAGGTCCTCTTGGAGCTTCAGAAAGGTCTGTCCGACCGTGTGTTTCTGACTTCCCCAAATTCCAACCTTCCTTTCGGCTTCTCCACTGTAGATGTCCCATACATCACCAACACTTTAAACGGCAGAACCCCTTCGGTTTTCGTTGCCCCAGCATCGCTCCCTATTCCAAAGGGATATACCCGAGTGTCTATCCCTGTACAAGGAGTAACTTTCCTCCGAGAAGTTACAACAGAAGCACCAGTTGGACAGGAAGGCGTTCGTCTGGTTACACCAACCCAGGTGAGTGACTATCGCCTTTTTCTTTCTTTCTTTTATTTAGTCCCACCTCCACTCCTCTCAGTGAGGCAACTTTCTTTATTATTACAACTCAAATTTCTTATCTTTACACGTCACCTACACTTTACTCTTCCACTAAATTCAAATTATTACTTATTTCCTACTTTAAATAATTATCATTATCTTAATTTAATTTGGGCAGTTAAAACTATTAAACTAAAAAAGAGCCGTATCCTACAATCAATCTATAACATTCACATTAAAATAATGGATCACAGGGTTCCGGTACAAACGAATTTGCGTGGCGGTTCGTTCGCGAACCGCCACGCAAACCCCGTTACTTCTGTCTGATGTGTGGGTGCGTGGATGAGAGTATGATCAGGGACCCATAAATTTCCTGCAATGACTCGCCATTCAGGGGGCTTGTCAATAAGAGATTTTTGATGCGCTCTTGACCTAGCGTCAGATAGTTCGAGAAATACCCACGGGGATAAATACCCAGCTATCCAGATAGACAAAACTGTTGTGCTGAACTAGAAATATTTCTCTGTAATGGAAGAGTATCCTGGATCTTTTGTCCTAGCTTAGGTACCTGGTGGCATGCTGAATAGTCCCAACAAATTTTGTCTATCTGAGCAAGAACGCCTATTCGACCGAAGCGGAATTTTTGGAAACTAGGCGAGGCTCGGGCACATGGCAACATAGAAGCATAGGAAATGACAAGCCCCCTGAATGGCGAGTCATTACAGGAAATTTATGTGTCCCTGGTATGATTCACATGCTTTGCGGTTGTATTGAGCTGAGGTAGCGTTCCAGCGACTTATTATTAGTTACGATCGTTACTATTCTTGTTATTATTGCCGTTCCAGAGCCCGCCGTAATATGTAAATTGGCTCCTCCCACTTATTATTTTCGTTCCACGACTGTTACGATCGTTACAATTTACTTATGATGGTCGCGAGAATCATAAGTGATAATAACTATCGGTTCTGCAGGAACTCCCGTAAGAGTGATGACGTATGTTCGCATTGTTATTATTTTCGTTCCAGAGAGCGTGATAACCACCACAACACGGCACTCGCCCCTCCTCTTATCATCGTAACTTGTAATAACTTCACTGGAACGCTACCTGAGTGACTGGAGAAAAGAAGAGTATGATATTGCGTATTTGACGAAGAGTGGTTAAAACGAATTTTTAAGGATGAGTGTTTTGCTGGTAAAAAGAAAATGGGGCGATTTTTGATGCTAGCCATGGAACTCAGAAGTAGATTTTTGGAATAAGTAAACAAATTAAACGGAAACGAATATTATTATATGTTAGTGATTTTTTTCTTTTTCGTCTGTTAAACTTTTGTCATGGCCCTCGGACTCTTTATAGGAATAAACTATCTATCTAACCCTGTCCATTATCAAGAGTCATAAGAATCATAGCAGATCATCTTTAAAAATCCTACTAATTTGACGAAGGGGAGAGCCGTTGAGAGCTCGGGTGTTTCCGACATCCTTGGAGGCTGCGGGACTGCGACTGAATGAGTTGAGTTGAAGAGTGATTGCTTATTCTCAATTCATCCAATTCAGTTCAATTTATTTCTAAAACGTGAAGAGGACAAGCCGAATATTCGTTTGGTTGTCTATAAAAAACATATATACAATTTACAGCCAACACTTATGAATTATTTAAAATAAAAGTAATCGTCCAATACATTTAATAAAAAGCGTTCACCTCAGGTACACAGTTACTTACTAGCACTGGCGTTAAAAAACTTGACAAAGGAGGGAACGAATCTTTTCAGATATCGGTTTCGAGACACCTGAGTAGTGCTGTCTTGAGAGGCACAGCTTCGGCCACTCCTCTTGCGGGTCTTTCTCGATGGGGCTTGAAATCAAGGGGCAGTACGGACCAATGGGATGTACTGAAAAGGTTGTTTATCCTATTTCTTTCGTATTTTCTTTTTTTACTTAGCTCCATAATTTATATTTATGGATGTGGGTAATCTAGAAAAAATATAGTCATACGTTCATACAGCGAGAAAGAATTACTACGCCAGCATTTATTATACTGCAGGAAATAGAACTTATGTCTAATACTGTTTCTCTTTCAGCCCATCGAACAGATTGCCAACCAAAACAACCGCCCACTAGACAACACCATCGCCGAGGAAAACTCTTTCGAACTAACCCCAGTATTTGAAGTTGTTCAGGACATTTCGAAGCTGCCCTCGCCTGTTATCCGAGATCAGACCGAACAGACAAGACCCCTCCAGCCCCAACTTGAACAGCAGAGGCCCGTATTCGAAGCCCTACGACCTGTTCCACAGCCACAGAGACCGTTTTTCCCTGAAGAACAAAGTCAGAATCAGCAGAGACTGGTCTTCCCCGACAAACAAAACCAGCCAAATCTCTTTGTCCCGGCGCAGCCAGAGCGACCGGAGTCCGAGCAACATCAGAGGCCATTGTTCCCTGAGCAGATTAGGCCAGCCTTCACACAGCTGCAGGACCAAAGGCCAGAATTCAACCAGCCAGGTTACCAGCTTAACTTCCAACCAAATCAATTTGGTGCCCCCCGGGAAAGGCCAGCCTTCTTCCCTGAACAACAGTTTGAACAAACACGACCACAAAGACCACAGTTCGAAAGACCAGAGCCAGAGAGGCCACAACTCAAACAACCAGAGCCAGCGAGGCCGCAGTTCAGACAACCAGAGGCAACGACGCCACAGTTTAAAAGGCCAGAGCCAACGAGACCGCAAGTCACACGACCTGATTCCGAAAGGCCAATTTTCGAGCAGCAGCCCTCCCAGTTCAGCTTCGGACAGCCAGAAGACCGACCTACATTCAGTGAGCAACCGCCACAACGTCCGCTCTCTGAAGAATCTGAAGCTGAGCCGGAACTAGAACCTGAAAGTGATCAGGCGGAACAGACGGAACCTGAAGCGCAGCCGCCCTTGATTAAGAACGGACAGCAGTGGACCGTCTTAGAAGACGACTCTGTACAGCCACAAGAACCTACATTAGAAGAAGAACTGGAAGGTCCAATGAATGTGCCTTCCGCCCAGGACCCAGTAATTGAACCAGCGAATGAATCTGAAGAGCAGAACTTTGACGACGATGCTCCGACAGAAGCCGAGGGCCAGAATGAACACGAATCCTTCCCTGAAGACTTCAACAACTGGGGACAGAAGATCAACTCTCAGCAAAACCCACATATGCTCTTCAACGTCGACGACGAGGAGGAAAGCGTCAAACCTCAAGTACAACAGGAAGACGAATCAGAAGAATTCGCTCCTCCGCAGAACGTCCAGAACAGTCCTATGGGCTTCTCTAAATTCGAGACGATTGATGACGAGAACGAAGATCTTCCTCTCAACCCTGACATTTACCAGCAAGAGACCGCAGTTGATAATGATGAAGAAATTTCCGCTGTACCTTTTGAGAATGTGCCAGCCTTGGAGCCAGTCATTCCAGAAGATAACGTTCAAGAAAAGGTGGTTGAGTCTGTCGCAGTACAGACCACAGAAGCGGTGGTTCCCACCATCTTCACGACTACTACTACAACCAAAGCTCCAACACCGGTATCCGAAGTAGTAACGGAAGCAACAACGCAACCGGAAGTGATAGCAACTGAAGAAGCGACGGCGGCACCAGAAATAAAAAAGTAAGTGAAACTGTTTCTTGTCATTTCCTCTTCACCCGCTGATCTTCACCTTTGCATGGCCTCACAGTATTTCCGCACTTGGGTTATTGGAGATAGCACCCGTGTGTTACTTACAGATTTAACTTTCCGAACCAGTTCTGACTCCTTCGAATCAACACAATCACGGATTTACGAAGAGCTAAAAGTGACAGGATAAAAAATGATCTTCAGATCGAATTAAAGTAAATTCTTACAAGAAAAAGGAAGACTGATCAATAACATCTGAACATGAATTCGAGAACTTGGAGTCGAGATTTGTGTACTATCCCAAATTCTTTGAAAACCACATTGCAGTCTCCACAGTTAATTTTCGTAGAACTGTTTGTGATGCAGCAAGACAGTTATTCCCGATGAAAAATTTATCTCAAAATAGTAGTATGAAGTTGTACGAAAAAGTACCATGCAGTACGAACTGATGTCAAGGCTACCGTGTTACTGCATTCTACTGCATGCTACTATTAGCAAGACTGGATGCTGATAAGACTATAGCAATACAGGATGCTACTGGAGACTACTGCTTAAGATTTGCCCAGTCTGAGGCACATTAAATGATAGTATTCTTTACTATTGCATATCAATACATGCAACTTTTTCGTACAACTATGCAGGCTACAAATTTTTCATCGGGTTTTTATCAATACTTACCATTGAAGGCTTTTACCACTTTCACATTCAACGCTATTCTGAATTTGTCACCCGTCAAATTAAAGACGGATATACAATGACGTAAGGAAAAATAAACTACATTACAGCTGCTTATCCATGTACTTATTGACCAGCTCCTTCCCAGTCACCTCGGTCTAAGATCTTAATTTCTTAGAGTTATTTAGAGGCGAAAGCCTTTTCTCTTGCTTTGTATTATTATTATTATAAGCTAAAATTACAAGTGGACCCCCAACTTACTATGGAGCATGTTTTTTGCAATATTTGGCAGGGCGTCACGACTATGTTGTCGACCAGTCGGTAAGAAAAAGCCGAGTCGGCGCGAAGCGCCGCGATTTTTCGTAAAAACAGTCGATTTTTTTTCTTGGAAACAGTCAATATTTTTTTAAAACAGTCGGTTTCTCGTAAAAATAGTCAGTGTTTTTTCTTAAAATGAGCCTATTTCAACACAGTCGTTTTTTCTCAATAATAGTAATTTTTATCTGCAAAAACAGTCGGTAAAAATGACCAGCCAGTCTGTAAATGCCGTGCCCCCCCCCCCCCCCAAAAAAAAAAACATTTTGGCTAGGTATAACAGGATTTGGTAGGTATAACAGTGTAAGCAGAACCAGTGAACCCTCTTGAAACTCGAGGGCCGCTTGGGCTGCACAAAGTAATAAGAAAGCTATAAAATGTATATCCACCATTTGCAAAATCGAACAGTGTTCCGTGAGAACGACCTTTGCAACAATCTTCAATGCCGCATCTTCAGAGCTGCATCGTTGCTCTCGTTCCCTGAAAACTTCCCTCTTAAATCTTCCGTCTACAAACGATAGAATTTTAGTCCATTCAGAATATTTTCTCCACCCGTGAGCCAGCAAAGACGGACAATGCAGGCTTCATGTGCCAGATTCTCCAGTCATGTGAATCAGCACCGTCTTAATGACAGAGTACATTACATGCAATCTCATCATGCAGGGTTACGCCATGACTGGTTTGTCTGTAAATTCTGGGTGTGCGAATTCTTGCAATAGCTTTCAGGGCAAGCAAAGCAGACAAGTAAAAAAAGCAGTGTGGCAAGAAACCGCTCGAGTAATTGGACTGCATAGTCTCTGCTAATTTTTTATCTGGCGTGTCCACTGCACCCTGAACATCTGCAGTGCCATTATATTTAGGCTGTGTCCCAAGAAATTATTGCAAATGCTGATGATAAGATAACGCTCGTTAACTCTTGCTCTTTATTTATATAACTCAGTCAACGGCCAACATAAGAGTCTCAAGCAACAACAAGAACAAATTAACAACAAAACACTATTGAACATCACTCTTAAACGTGTGTTAGTGTGAAAGTTACTATTCTCGCGCGGACACCCGTCACAATACTGACGGGAACTCCCACTGGACAAATAGTTATCATCAGTTATGATGCTCACTCCCGACCATTGTAAAGGAATTGTAACGATCGTAATTCTTGTGGAACGAAAACGCTAAGAGTGAGGAGCTATTATTATGGCACTTGCCTTCCAGCCAAGTGCCATATAACGATCACTTTTCCGTCGGTCGGTCGGTCAGTCCGGTGTTTGCGAGTTAGGGTACTTCCAGATGTGCTAGGGCGATGAAACTTGGCAGGCATATTAGGTACCCGACCAAACTAACTTGGAAATAGTCACTTGCCCGATCCGACCATCGTGGGGGGGAGGGGGAGGGGGCGGAATCCAAAAATAGGGGCATGCATAACTTTCGAATGGGTGCTCGGATCTTAATGAAACTTGATATCTGGAAAGACCTCCTTTCTCAGATGTCTCATTTCAATTCCGGACCGGATCCGATGAATCTGGGGGGGAGTCGGAGAGGGGAACCGGAAATCGTGTGAAACTCTCAGAGGGGAGCGATCGGGATGAAACTTGGTGGAAAGAACAAGCACAAGCTCTAGATAAATAAATGACAGAACTGGACCGGATTCGGATACTCTGGGGGAGTTGGAGGGGGGGGGGTCCGGAATTCCGGCGATCCGTAGGTAATGTACTTCCAGGTGGGCTAGGACGTTAAAACTTGGCAGGCATATCAGGGACCCGACCAGATTAACTTGGAAACAGTCACTCGCCCGATCCGACCATCGTGGGTGGAGGGGGAGACGGCGGAATCCGGAAATTAGTGGCATGCATAACTTTCGAACGGGTTATCGGATCTTAATGAAACTTGATATCTTGAAACACCTCATGTCTCAGCTGTCCCATTTCAAGTCCGGGCCGGATCCGATGAACTGGGGGGGGGGGGGGGTCGGAGGTGAGAACTGGAAATCTTGTGACACGCCTAGAGTGGAGCGATCAGGATGAAACTTGGTGGGGCGTACAGGCACAAGTCCTAGGTGCATCAGTGACGTAATCGGACCGGATTCGGGTACCAGGGGGGGGGGGGGGGGGCTGTAGGGGGGTGTCCGAAATTTTGGTGATCGTGAGTTAAGGATTGTGTCTAGATGTGCTAGGACGATAAAACTTTGCTGGAGCATTAGAAACTTGACATCATTTGGTTAGACATCGTCACTTCTCCGATCCGACCATCCCTTAAAGAGCTCATCTTAACCGCAAAATACAAAAAATACTTTTAAGCAAAATTTACTTTTTCACGATCGCACTGAGTACATGATCCTTTTTGCCTGAAGGGTTTTGCTTAGAAATTAATTTTTTAGCACCCTTAAAGTGCGCATCTTAACCGAAAAGTGAAAAAAAAACTTTTGACCATCACTTTCATCCTCTGACCCAGCCTTGCAAGTTTGGCGCATCTTAACCACAAAGGGGAAAAAATGCTTTTGACCGTCACTTCCATCTGACCCAGCTTCGCAAGTGCCATATGAGCTTCCGGCTCTTGTTCTTTTTAGGCCGGGTGGGAAAACAAAATAATAACAGAATCGTAATTGATAATATATCGGTGGAACGCAACCCAGGGACTGCACCTTACCTTCGTTTCATGCGCAACATTCTCAGAGGAAAAAAGCTGGTAAACAAGAAAATGTCAGATTTTAAACTTTAACTGAAAAGCCAATTTAATTTTGTATCATTTAACTGAACACACTGCATTACTCGGATTGTGTAGAGATGAGATTTTTTGTCCACCATTTGCTCTAGAATGACGTTCAGAATATTTACGGCCGTCCTCACAACGCAAAATTCTACTATGAAGCAGAAAATTCGAATCTCAATAGAAACGCGGCTTTTCGGTGGTCAGTGATCATCGAGCGGAAGGTAGCACACTGCGTGAACACTTCTTTTTCGTAAATCGTTTTCGTCAAGCATACAGTACAGGTACATGCGCACACAGGCACCACAAATCTCGATCGAATATTATGTAAGACAAACAAATTGTATATGATATTAGTAATACTTTATTATGGACCAAATTAAGAAACCAAAATTGTATATTGCATGAATATTATGTAAAGTAATAGTATTGTATGTACTTGTATGCTAGTGAATTTTATTGACATTTTCCTATGCTATTTTTCGCACTGAAGAATTTTTTGATGAATAAAGTGAGTTGAATTGAAATCTGAATAAGTGATAGGTAACTAGATTGTTAAGATGGATGGAGTCTCAAAATTGGAACACTGGGACGGAGGAATCAAATCCTAACGTAGAAAATACAAAACAAACTCAAAGCCGTTTGGAGCACCTCCTGGCTGACATTAAATAGCTGCATTATGTTCTTTGCCACAGTGGCCTTCTTAGTGGTCTCAGATTCGTCCCGTGTACCTTTTTTGGTGCACTGGTAACTGCATCCCGTACTATAAAGCGTTGACAGACTTGACAGACACGCGAAAACCTGTTCCGAGCGGCCGGTCGAAGTCATCGAAAGGTGGTGACACAAAAAAAACTCCCTATGAGGAAACACCAGACACAGGAGAGGAAACTCCGAGACTACCGGGAATGCCATAAACAGGACTTGTTTCGTCTAAACAGATTACTCCCAAATTTAAATCGTGGCGGCCCTTTTTACTGCTAATATATTATTGGTATGATAGTACTAATCTACACTATTCTCCTCTATTAGCCCCAACCATGAGTATTTCCGAAGCTTGGAATTTTGTACGGTATACTAAGTTTGTACAGTATACTAATTTTGTGCAGCTTAACCACTCCCGATGAAAAACCTGTAGCCTGTGTATAGTTGTATGAGAGTTGTACGAAAAAGTTGCTTATATTGATATGTAATAGTAAAGAAATAATGTGCCTCAGACTGGGCCCATCTTAAGCAGTAATATCCAGTAGCATCGCTACAGTAGCATCCAGTCTTGCTAGTAGAATGCAGTTACACGGTAGCCTTGAAGTAGAGGCATTTAGTAGCATCAGTTAGTACTACATGCTACTTTTTCGTACAACTTCGTACTACTATTTTGAGATAAATTTTTCATCGGGCCCTGATGACACCTAATTTGTGTTTTAATAAACCACGCTCTGACGGCTCACTTTGTTTCACAAGAACTCTACGGTCAAGACAAAGACCGCAAGATTATACTTGCCAAGTCATGTTTTTTACCTAGACTGTTTTACACTAAAGAAATTTCCGGATTTTGCTTCGAGTCCGTTCGAACCACCGTCAAGACATTAAGAGTAAGAAATAAAAAGAAAACAAAAAAAAGTTTTGTTGAAAAAATTCCTAAGAGTAAGAAATAAAAAGAAAACAAAAAATAAGTTTTGTAACTTATCCCAGTGAATATACAAATGTGCCGTCGCTATTGGTTTGCAGATGATTCATTGATAACTTGGAAGAGCTCAAAAGAGTGACAGGCAATGAGCAAAGGGGTTACGACGCTCTGCAACTACTCACACGGACAAATAATTACATTTGCTGATCTACAATTCTTTCTGGCGTAAAGCAGGAAGGAGAAGTCTACAGTGTATCCCCCCAAAAAGAGTAAAGCTTTCACCTCTACTAAACCCGACTTGCAAATAAAAATGAAAATTACTTCAACAAACAAAGTCCGATTCCCTCTGGGTTTGGGAAGCACCCAACATAGACCAAACCGCATTGTTTATCGAATATTAAGAATTGTCTCTTTTAGACGGAAGAAAATTATCAAACGCATCCGCTCAACAACCGCCGTCCCCACCACCACAACCACAGCAACAACAACATTCGCAACACCAACAACAACCGAATCGACAACAACAACCGAATCAACAACGACGACTGAAAAAGCCCCGATCCCAGTGAGAAAAATAATGAGGAAAATTGTCCGCCGTCCAACTTCAACAACAGTAGAGCAAACTATTGCTTCGTCAACAACTCCAGTTGCTACTCCTTCAACTACTACCGAACAGCTTGTCAGTTCTTCAGCATCTCCAGTACCAGTTGCAGTTTCTTCAACAACTCGTGCACCTGTCACTGTTTCAAATATAGTGCCAGAACCAATTGCTACTACGACAACAGAACAACCAGCCACCATCAATACCATACCCGAAGTAGCCAACGCCATCATCGAAGTTGGTCCAGTTGTTCAGCAGTCGCAAACTGTTACCAAAACAACGACAGAAAGGATTGTTGCAACAACAGATGATTCAACGATCCGTGCTTCTAGGCCAATTTTCAAAAGAACAAAGCCACCAAGGACGACAACGCTCGCGCTGTCAACTGAAGCAACAACGACAACAACCCGACCAGGCAGAATAACAAGACCGAGTGAGTTGTTTAGAAGAACCAAGCCGACGAAGCAGCCTGACCAAACATCTGCAGAATCAATAGCAGTAGAAAACGAGGTGAGTTACTTTTAATGTTCGAGTGTAAATACTGACGGGTTACCTCCTTGCTGTCTAAAACACATCAACGGGTCCCGATTTGAAGCATCTTGCTTCAAGTTTGATTTAATAGGACTCACACATTAAAGGCTGTTGGAAAACTAGCCCCATCCAGAACCCTCAAGCAATTGGCTCAATTTCCGCTAACCTGTCAGACGTTTAATGCTTCTGTTTCTCTCTGCTCTTCTGGAATCACTGTAGACTGCGTGTTCTTTGTGATTTTTCTTTTTTAACTCTCGTCTCGTGGGGCATAGTACATATACTATTTAAATAAATACAGTATTTCTGAATATTCAGCTGATATATGCCTACCTGCCCCGGAGGAAGTCTGCACATCAGAGCAAAATAACACTAGGGAGTAGCGCCAAGACCTATGCTTTCCTTGGTTAGCGTAGAGTTGTTCTCCACAGTGCTTGTATAATGCATTTGTATTTTGTGTAAAATTAAAAACCTGAACTTGAAACGGGCTTTACTCGTAGCGCCGTCCACTACCCTTACGGCATTAAAAGAGAGACAAACTTTCCGGTTGGACATTTCTAGTAAAGTAAAGGTGCGGTCAGCACAAACCAAGGAAAAAAAGAAAGCTGTATCATTTTTTTGCTATGTCCAGAATATGAAGTTGTCGGAACCAGCGTTGGTGAACAACTGAATAAGTGTCAGTAGGGACGTTCTCTATCGCTAGTGGTGCTAGTGTCGCTGCCATCCGAGTGTGTGTCACTTATTTCAAGTCTTGGCTCTACTCACTAGTGTTATTTTGCTCTGCTGCACATAAAAGCCAGTCGCGCTGAAAACTGTGGCGTTCTTCTAGGTCGGATTATTAAAAAATGCTTAGTCTAGCAAGAGATTCTGCTTACTGAAATATACTGTTTTTCTTTTCAAGCAAAAAAGAATGTGGGGTAGTAATTTCGCGACTTGAACGGTCAGAATAATTTGCACCTATTTCCTTTTCATTTTAGTGTCTGAAAGCCAAAACAATCATATGACTTTTAAACCTTTTGATCTGATGACGTTATTTGCTCCCAGATTCTCTTAGCTGGTCAAGGGTTCGACCCAGACCAGGCTTAAGTATTTTGCGTAACCACTAGCATGGATAGAATAAAAACATTGCTATTCAGGATAGAAAAGAAATTCTGAGAAAATGAGAATTAACTGGCTGATAATACACAACTGAAGCTGAGAAAAAGAATGAATGGGCATAGTTATTATCACACATCCTCTAGTAATCAGAATAATAACTGGCTTGGTGAAAACATGTGCCATATTCGCTGCAACAGGGACCTAAATTACAAAGCAATGAAAACAGGAAAAAAAATATTATTTAAGTGAAACTGAAGTTTTTTTGCAGAGGCATTTAAAGGCGAAGGTAATCTAGAAGCAAGAAAGCTTAGGGGAAAAGAAGGAGATCGACTAAAAAGAGGCACGGCACTGCACGACCTAGTGTAGGAGGTACGAGAACTAAAAAGAGGCACAACAACTGAAAGGGTCCTTTTCACGCTTCAGAGTGAGGGACAGGAACAATGCTCTAATGTGCCTTCTATTAGGCTCTGGATTTACAAACTCTCACTTACTTGTCTACTTCTACTGCTTGCTAATCTCTTTTTATTACTCGTGCCTCCTGCACCATGCCGTGCCTCTTTTTAGTCGATCCCAAAAAGAAGTGCAAAGAACATATTTCTCGTTCTTTAGCGGGATTCTTTTCGGATCGAAGCCGAAAGCTGTCCAGCGCAAAGTTACAGCCAGTAGACTTTTGTATTTGCAGTCAACACAACAGAAAACAAAATATTGCCAACCCATGTTCACGATGTGGTGGAGCTTTCATACTTTGCACTGAAGTATATAAGCAGCAACATAGACTACATACTAACCCACGTACGTAAACATAGTAACTTGCAATGAGACATTTTATCTAAAAAAAAATTGCGTTTAATCACAAATTGTCGAGTGAAAACTTCTTAGCCATGTTTTCGAACGATTTCAGATTCTTTGCCTAATTCATCGACTCGGGGAGGGAAAAACTATAACACCTACCGACTATGATGATGATGATGAAATTTTATTGACGCACTTAAGAAGAGGAAAATAGCGCAGTAGGCTACAGACAAATAAAAGAAAAAAAATAGACTGAGCTTTCAATAATGTAGTGAATGCACAAGATCGAATAATAAACATTAAAAAAGGGACTAATGGGGTCTAAGAAAATCTTCTTCCTAGATGGAATGCGGAAAAATTGCCAAGGGCAGAAACGTGAAGGTCCTGAATATAACTTTGCACAAGGGTCAGGGGGCAAAAAATTTGCAGTTATACCATCTGCTACGCCTAGGTATCAACTGACGACACTCTCAGAATGCCTACTCGAATTCTTCTTGAACTCGGTGGGCAGTCTCGAGATTGCGTTATCTATGGTGAAAGTTAATCAATACCTTCCAGAACCGGCCATGTCTTTAAAACAGATTGAAACAAGTTTCTACATACTAATGTCCGCATGCTGGGAATCTATAATTTGGAAACCTGAATCCTGCATGTTAATTCCAGACCTAATTATTTTTGTTCTCGATAGGCCATCATTCAGGTTCGGGCGATGTGTGTGATTGCCCCCGGTTTGGTACTAACTGCGAGCAAATCGTAGGAATTATATATTTAACTGAGTAGTCAATGTATGGTGTTCCAAATATAATGAGACCACCGCAGCGTAAAAACCGAGTAAGAGCCAGACACCATAGGAGGTCACCAAACCATGCCAGTCTTCCAAATAGCTTCTCCTCCATCGAGGAGTTAATTGATGTTGTGAATAATGGTGGAGGAGCCCGTACCAACCGAAAGAAATCCTTATTGCGAACACAACTGTACCTTTGTCTGTACAATATTAACACCAGTGGATATTTTTCATTAAAACTGAACCATGAAGCAACACTTCAGCTAGTTCTCCTTTCACGCCAGCTCATATTATTCAGCAGGCTTACAGGATTCTCTGACCACAGCAGACACGCCTTTTTTGGGATCCCAAAACGTAACTGGAGGGAGATATGTGACATCGCAAAAGTTGTCCGTCTGTAAGCACGATAACTCTCGAAGGGAACGATATATTTGTATGAAACTTGGTATGAGGACTCTTTGGGTCAAGGGAAGGGTCGAGTTCGTAGATGGGCTATGTAGCTCAATATTTAGGAATCGGGGATGGATTTCAAATTAAGGGGCGAACAAGTTTTCTTTAAAGAAGGCAGACTGAACATGAATATGAAAACCATTTTATCACCAGAGAAGTAGTTCGTCCGGAATCCGGCCAAAACCGGAAAGTTTGTTGAAAGTAAAAGTTTTCTATAAATTTGATTAGATGTTCGATTTAGGGGTAAGAAGACATGCTGAATCCGCTTTTGACAATCATTTTCTACCCGGACATATAGTTCGCCCGGAATCTGGCTGAAACCGGAAAATTTGTTAAAAACTAAAGTTTTATCTGAAGTTGATTAGATGATCGATATAGGGGTAAGGTGATACGTTGAATTCTTTACTTTTTGCCGGACAAGTAGTTCACCCGGAATCCGGTTGAAACCGGAGTATGGCAGAAGTAAGGCAGGAAGATTTGATCAGTTTCGTCAAAGTAGACATGACGTATAGCCTAGGGGTAAATACACACATGGTGAATCCATACCTAAACTTGGTTTTCTCAGATGATTAGCCCTTGACCTTCTTCTGTTTCTAAATCTTAACAGTAAAAATGTTCAAGGAGACTGGCAAAGACCGGATATCTACAAGAACGAATAATCTGGATCAAATATTAAATTTGTGGGATCCCATCGAAACCTTTGGTCTTGTTACATATGTCATCACTCGAATTCTCAATCCTCTGGCCACAGCAGACACGCCTTTTTGGGATCCCAAAACGTAAGTGGAGTGATATCTATGACATCGCAAAAGTTGTCCGTCCGTCCGTCTGTAAGCACGATAACTCTCGAAGGGAATGAGATATTTTGATGAAAGTTGGTGTGAGACTTTTTTTGGGTCAAGAGTAAGGACGAGTTCGTAGATGGGCTTTGTAGCCCTACATTTAGGGATGGGAGAGGGGGTTGAAATTAAGGGGCAAGCAAAATATTTTTAAACAGCTAATGGGACAGTCGATTATGGAGTAAAAAGACATGCTGAACACGATGATGGAAACCATTTTCTCGCCGGACAAGTAGTTCAACCGGAATCCGGCCAAAACCGGAAAGTTTGTTAAAAGTAAAAGTTTTCTTTGAAGTTGATTTTATGTTCGATTTAGGGGTAAAAAGACATGCTGAACACGATGATGAAAACCTTTTCTTCGCCGGACAAGTAGTTAGCCCGGAATCCGTCCAAAACCGGAAACTCTGTTAAAAGTAAAAAATTTATTTGAAGTTAATTATATGTTCGGTTAAGGGGTAGGAGGACATGCTGAATACGATGGTGAAAATCATTTGCTCGCCGGGCAAGTAGTTGGCATGTAATCCGGTCTAAACCGGAAAATTGTTAAAAGTATTTGTAGTTGATTATATATCCGATTTAGGGGTAAGAAGAGATGCTGAATCCGTGTATGACAGTCATTTCGTACCCGGACATACAGTTCGCCCGGAATCCGGCTGGAACGAGAAAATTCGTTTTTAGTTAAATTTTAATTTGAAGTTGATTAGATGTTCGATATAGGGGAAAGAAGATACGCTGAATTCGATTTTAGCATCTTTTTTTTCCGGACTGTTAGCTCAGGAATTCGGCCGAAACCGGGAAATTCGCAGAAGTAAGGAGGGTAATTTCGTCAAAACAGATATGACTTATAGGGGTAAACACAAACATGCTGAATCCATATCTGAACTTGGTTTTCTCAGATGATTAGCTTTTTGGCCTTAATCTGTTTCTGAATTTCAATAGTAAAAATGTTCAAGGAGTCTGGCGAAGACTGGATCTGGCGTAGACAAGACCCAATTCTTTGGATCAAATGTTGAATTTTTGGGATCCCATCGAAACCTTTGGTCTGTTTTCGTTAAGTTATGACGAATTTCCATCTTCCAAGGTACTACACTGTCATGCAGATTGATTGCGGTACAGTTTTCGTGATCTATTTTATTTTCAATTCCCCTTACCTCGAGGGAGGATAGGCAATACACAACAATAATAATAATCTTACACATTGTGATTTTCAAAGCAAAAACGACGGAGGACATTGTTGGTCTTTCGTATTGTCGATGCTACAGGAGCTTTAACCAGTGTGACTTTTCCAGCTGAACCCAGCCAGTAAAATTCAAAGCGAGGGATTATCCACTCCTCGGCGCCTGCTGTGCACCCTTTCCAGGCAAAGGCAGGCAGCGGCCGAGACCAGTGGTGCCGGCCATAATTAAGGCGATTCCACTTCTTAACGAACCGATATGAATGTTCTAACCCCGTGCCAACCGGTTTCAAAGATAGCCTCTAAATATGCTGTTTCTGCTAAAACCAACTTCACCCTCTATTTCGTTATTTCTGTAAGCTTTAACTGCATTAAACTTGGTAAACTGCAAGTGCTATCAGTTTGTTCGGTTTCTATTTGCAACGCAACGTTGTTGCACATCAGCGACTGTTAAAGCGCAACTCTTACTAGAAATGACCTTTTCACTATGAAATGGATCAGAAGAAATGTTTTTCGAAAATACCATTACTTTCCACCTGAAGTTAGTGTTTTTTTGTTAGCGCTTGTCGACTCTATCCAGCCTTCCTGCTCTGCGGCGCGGCGGCTGGGCGCAAAACATTTGAAAACTGAACGTGGCGTGGTTATAAAGACGGAAACTAAGCAATGAATAAAGTAAAAAACAGAAGATTATCATATGCTTATGCAGGGTCGTATCTAGGGGGGGGGGGGGGTCGACACCCCTTCGAAATATACAAAAATGATGTTTTTTTATAGTCTTTAACTTCTGATCTATGTCTTTTTTGTACTTTTTGGTATGGACTAGGGTTGACCCGCGGGTAAAACCCCCTCCGAAATAAATTCCTGGATATGGAACTGTCCTTATGTGTGAAAGAGTTGTCAGTGGACTTTCAAAAGCACGAAAAAGCACTAAAAGTTCATAGCCACAAACGAAACAATAAAGAAAGGTGGGGATTTTAGAAGCTTATAATTGCATAAGGGAGCTAGGTATGTTATAAAAGGCAGAATAAGCAAGAAAGGTCCTTTAAAAAAATTTCAAAAACAAACCAGCTGGTCATGGTACCGGTTCGACTTCTAAGAAAATAAACAGTGAAACAGCGTGAGTTTCCAACTGGCATCCGAAAACAGGTCGGTAAAGAACGAACAACAAATGGAATGAAAACTGTCTTAATTTCTAGCAATCAGCTGAGGTTCTCCAGGATCACCATCAGTCAACACCACCAAGTGGCAAAAAGCGAATCAAGGTCGCTATTCGAAAAAGGCCGCTGAACACCATAACAGAATCTCCAGTAGAAAACAGCAGTATGATCACGAGCGAAGAGCCAAGTCTCCTCGACACAGTTCATCAAATGATGAAAGCGAAGAAGGACCAACAGCAAGGTACCTAGGACAAATATTAGTTAGAGAACTTCTCTAGAAACTTCTCACTCTTAAACCGATAAGAGGAACACGACACCGCGGTAAAAAAAATTAAAAACAAAATGAACAAAACATGCTATAAACACTAAAAGCGACTCAAAGCTGATAAAGACCGTGATATGCTGAGGAGCTAAAATGCCATGTTGAAGATACCATCTGAGGCAGGGACGAAAGCTTCAACGATACGTTCGGAAGCTTGTATTGCGAAATCGGTTGTCCGTTCTTGTACCAAAGAGGTCTTGCATATCGGCAATGAATTAGAACGAAAAGAACTGCAAATGCATGCTTCAGTAACCGGGACTGACGAATTTGCGTCCACTTCGCACTACAGACGGTTGCATTAATAGGAGACGTTGCCTAGCGGATTATTCACCTGAACATTTTGTTCCCCTACACTGTAGCCCTTCTTGACAACTGTCGTCTTCAGACAGTAACTGAAACCTATACTTGCAACAGTACAGACGAAGTTTCTAGCAACTTTAAACCTAAAATTTTTCCGAGTTTACTCTGAGGAATTTTGACACGGTGCTGAGGTTTCATTGTGGACATTGCCGGTTTCCTGGCTGCACGACTCGGTCACAATTTTGCAACGCAAACATTTTGAAATTTTGTCCTTAACCCGCAACCGTGTTGACGCAACTCCAACAGTAGCTTGCATCAAAGCAATAGTTTTCTCTTATTTATGTAGCTATAGGCGTATTCTCGCCGTTCCCCGGGGACTGTACTCGAGGAGTCGTCGCGTTTTTGTTTGTCCCGGGGACTCACTCCCGTATTCTCGCGAGTCCCCACGGACGGGAATGCCCCGGTTATCATCACCGTCATCAAAAAGGACTCCATTTCAGATTCGGAAGGGAATCAATTTTTGCTGGTGTTGGTGCAGTGTAAAATTAATTAAAAAGTTTCATAATAAACAAAACGAAAAATAAAGTGGATCCAGACTAATTTTGTCAACTGCATAATTTTTTTTCGAACAAAATCCATTTTAGAAGCATTCCCCGTGTTATCGTCGTTTTCCTAGGCGAAGTCCGCGTGGAGTGACTCCCTCTATTCTCGCCGTTCCCTTCGATTCCGCGAGGAGTCCTCGGGGAACGGCGAGAATACGCCTTATGTCCATTTAGCAAGGCAAAACATTTTGACGTGTGAGGACCAGGCTAGTGTGCTCGAAAGAAAGAAAGGTGTTTGGTATTCCCTATGTTGCTCCACGGCTCAACTCGCCATTTATTTCTAGATTCCGTTGCCGATTCTAGTGAAGGGCAACCAGAGTCACATAGCGACACTGTTGAAGAACTACAAGGGGAATCTTCAAAGAATGAAGTGATAGGTGTCTCTACTGCAACAGAGGTGTCGCTAATGTATGAATTGTGTTACAGAGGAAGGTGTGTAAAAGTGAATCAGAAGAAATAAGAGACTTTTGGATTAGTCAAGAACTAAGTGCTCTCAGAGACCTTGTCTAGGCGGGATGGTAGAGGTTGTGAAGTATTTCAAACGTGTGGAAGTGAATCTGGAGAGTTAGCATTATGGCACCAGCAAAGTGGTCCGGTTTATTCTCCAAACTTATTTCAAGCCCACTTCATATTCTAATAATTTCAGCAGTTACTATGGCTTTAAGCCAGTGCCTTCCGCTGTGCCAAATAATCCCATAATCAAAAGATGACGAAAATAACCGTAACAGTCCATTTGTCCCAATCGCAGAGACGTTGTTACTGATACGTATTCGTCCACGAAAGAACAACGTTATACGAAGTAAACCGGTTACTTTGGTTTTGAATCTTTTATACTACAGTCTACATTCTCTCAGGATCCTGCGTTTAAAGTGACTGTAAGTGATGAAGTTTCAAACCACCTTATAGCTATATCCATACCTAATCAACAAAATACCTACGAAGAAATTAGGTAGAAGATTCAGTTTCACTGCTCCGCCTTTTTCCCCAATTAACAATCGAAAATCTTTATATGTGCAGTTTTGCACAAATGGGCTACATCTGAAATGTGCAATCACGTTGTTTTCTCCGCCGGTGTTGTATAGAAGTGTTATTACAACTGTCGACTATTTATTGTAGGGTAGAAACCAAATAAAAGTATCGTAAACCCTATCAGAGTGCATATACGAAATAGACAGGCCGTGCCTCAATCGCCTTATAAACCATCGTTACTCACTAGAAATTCACACTTGAATGGCGCATCGAAACCTGAACATACTATAGTCCTTGTCCTATCTACAGCTTGTGCTAGACTTTCTTTTAGAGTTTCTTGGGGCATCAGCTACATCCTCTTTGTGGAGCAAGAACAGAAATAAAGATCAAAGGTGACATTGGACTTTGAGCGATGATGCTAAATCCTGTCCCGACCTACTCAGTGCTTTTTTCTACTTCATGTTTCTTGCAGCTTGACTTCGTTTTTGTCTGACGAGCTTGGCCTCTGCTCCACCTCTAATCGCATAGTCAAAACGTCCAGCTGGCCGTGATTAAAAGAGTTGTCCATTTTTATCATCTCACTACCACACCGGACAGTTTTATATGCTTGTGTCCAATAATCACAGGCACAACATCGCTAATTATTTCATGATGATAGAAATTGAGGATCCGGCGTTCTCACTTGCATGGGGGTTGACCACTTGCGAATAGAAACGTGTGAGATTTGAATTTTTGAACGTCTGTTCGGGGTTTCAGTGCTGACGGTACTTTCGTCGAAGGAAAAGAAAGCTGGTAGCACGACCGACAAAGTAGAGTTGGTTTTCAGAAAAAACGGCATAAATTCATTCATTTCATATTTTCAAGACGATTTTAAAACACAAGCATTTAAACATGCAACAGAAAAATGTAGGCTAAATAAAAACAACAAGAGCTGGAAGCTCATGTGGCACTTGCAAAGCTGGGTCACATGGAAGTAATGGTCATTTTTTTTTTTTCATTTTTCGGTTAAGATGCGCCAAACTTGCAAGGCCGGGTCAGACGATGGAAGTGATCGTCAAATTTTTTTTTCTTCACTTTTTCGGTTAAGATGCGCACTTTAAGGGTACTAATAATTAGTTTCTAAGCAAAATCCTTGAGGCAAAAGGATCGTGTGCTCATGGCGATCGTGGAAAATTAAATTTGGCTTAAAAGTATGTTTTGCACTTTGCGGTTAAGATGAGTTCTTTAAGGGATGTTCGGATTGGAGAAGTGACGATGTCTAACCCAATGATGTCAATTTCCTAATGCTCCACCAAATCGTACTAGCACATCTGGAAGTACCTTAACTCACGATCACCGGAATTCCGGACACCCCCCTACAGGTACCCCCCCCCCCCTTGGTTCCCGAATCTGGTCCGATTCTGTCACTGATGCACCTACGACTTGTGCCTGTACTTCCCATCAAGTTTCGTTGCGATAGCTCCATTCTATGCGTGTCACAAGATTTCCGGTTCTACCTCCGACCCCCCGACCCCCAGTTGATCGGATCCGGTCCTGAATTGAAATGGGACGTCTGAGACATGGGGTCTTTCAAGATATCAAGTTTCATTAAGATCCTATAACCCCTTCGAAAGTGATGCATGCCACGAATTTCCGGATTCCGCCGTCTCCCCCTCCCCTCACGATGGTCGGATCGGGCAAATGACTGTTTCCAAGTTAATCTGGTCGGGTCCCTGATATGCCCGTCAAGATTTATCGTCCTAGCCCACCTGGAAGTACATTCACTATGGATCGCCGGAATTCCGGACCCCCTTCCAACTCCCCCCCCAGTGTCCGAATCCGATCCAGTTCTGTCAGTGATATATCTAGAGCTTGTGCTTGTTCTTTCCCGTTTCCTCCTCCGACTCCCCCCCCCAGATTCATCGAATCAGATCCAGACTTGAAATGAGAGGTCTTTCCAGATGTCAAGTTTTATTAAGATCCGATCACCCGTTCGAAAGTTATGCATGCCCCTATTTTTCGGATTCCACCACCTCCCCCTCCCCCCACGATGGTCGGATCGGGCAGGTGACTATGTCCAAGTGAATTTGGTCGGGTCCATAATATGTCTGCAAGTTTCATCGTCCTAGCACTTCTGGAAGTACCCTAACTCGAGAAGAGTGGACCGACAGACCGACCGAAAAGTGATCGGAATATGGCACTTGAGCGGAGCTGCAGCTGCAAGTGCCATAAAAAACGAAGGGTTTGCCTGCTAACTGCCGGCCCTAGCCGTATTCGTAAATTTTTGTGCTCGTTGGACACGTTTTGAAAGAAAGCTGGTAGCACGATAGACAAAGTAGAGTTGGTTATCAGAAGAAACGGCATAAATTCATTTATTTCGTATTTTCAAGACGATTTTAAAGCAGAAGCATTTAAACATGCAACAGAAAAATGTAGGCTAAATAAAAATAAAAACAAAGTTTTTGCCTGCTAAAAATCAAAATTAACCTATTCATACATTTTTCCGCTCTTTTGACACATTTTGAAAAGAAAACTGGTAGCACGATAGACAAAGTAGAGTTGGTTATCAGAAGAAACGGCATAAATTCATTTATTTTCGTATTTCCAAGACGATTTTAAAACAGAAGCATTTAAACATGCAACAGAAAAATGTAGTCCAAATAAAAATAAAAACGAAGGGTTTGCCTGCTAAAAATCAAAATTTTTCCGCTCGTTGGACACATTTTCAAAATTTCACCACAACGTGTGGGTTCACGAATTTCAGGACACGTGGTACGAAACCGTAGGACTCTGAAAAGATGTGTATCTCTCAGACGCGAGAGTGTCAGACATCACAAGCAGGAAATGAGAAAAATTCTCGTCCAGACCTCGCAAAGGTGGCAAAGTATGTATCCAAGAGACAAACATCCTTCCTCTCAAATATCTTATTAAAAGCTCTTACTAGAAATGATCTTTTCCCTATGAAATAAAAAAAAAAACGTTTCTGGAAATACCATTACTTTCAACCTAAAGCTAGCGATTCTCTTGTTAGCGCTTGTCGACTATGTACAGCCTTCCTGCTCTTCGACGCGGCGGCTGGGCGCAAAACCTTTGAAAACTGAACGTGCCTTGGTTAAAAAGTGGAAAAAGTAAGCAAATTAAAGAAGTAATAAAAAGAAGATTATCGCATCCTTATGTGTGAAAGAGTTGTCAGCGGACGTTTAAGATTCCGGCAAACTTTTCGGTGGGTGACAGGAAAACTCGTCAAGCGCTAAGAATTCGTAGTTACGAAACGAAACAATGGAGAAAGGTGGGGATTCTAGAAGCCTATAATTCCATATGAGAGCTGAGTATATTATAAGAGGCAGAATAAGTAAGAGGGTCCTTTAAGGATTGGCAGCCTGTTAGAGCAGAGTTGGAACCGAGTTTTCAATCGCACATTCTGTAAACTGTGTTTAAACCCCAAAGTGAACAGAACACACACTTCCGCGATCGTATACCTATCTTGCAGTTCAGGATGCAATACTGGTCTACACGTACGTACTGCCATCTCCTGGGCTAAATCAGCATTTCTAAGAAATTCTCGTCGAGCTCTCCGTGAGCCAATATCCCTCACTTCGCATTCCGTATTGGATTTTCTAAGATGATTCGCTCTAGAGCGCATCCGTTTCCGCGCAGCTTCCTAGAAACTCACTCTTACACTTGTTGATACTCCGTGAAAGATGGCTTGATTTGGTTTTTATGGGAAAATGGTGAAAACAAAACAGCTTATAAGTTAGAGATACCTACGACTTCCTTAGGGTCGTATACAAGACGCGGCTGGTGAACAATAGCTTCTGTATGTCAGAGGTTTAAAAGTGTTTTGAAGGACAAATTTCAAGCAGCAATGGATGAGGCTATAAAAATGGTGGAGCTGAGATAAATACCAATATTAATGAGCGAAAAGGTGAGGTTTATTGTTACTGGAGCATGAAATATAACTAGAAACTAAACCGATTAACAGAATAAAGATGTCATTTTAAACAGCACAAGGATACCTCGAGACAGAGGAAGACAATTCATATTGGTCACCTTGACCGTTCGAGATAGCCCAAGTGAACCAAGTTCTAAGCGAAACTAAAATATTGATTTGCGATAAAAGAAATGAAGTTTTAAAACAAAAGATCTAAAAATTGGAATTTATTGCTGGAGTTAGAGCTGACATTTTATTTGGATACAGATGCTGTTTTTGCTTCACGATAGGTCGCTGGCATGAGAGAGATTTATACTTATACTTTATATTTTTATGAAAATACAATAAGTAGTTCAGTTCAGTTCAAATTTATCCTTCAACATATCCAACATGAATGATCCTATACCAATAGCCAGGGGCGTCACGACTGGGGGGGGGGGGGGCGCCCCCCCCCCCAATCTTGTCGGCCAGTCGGTAAAAAACAACCGAGTCGGCGCCAAGCGCCACAGTTTTTCGTCAAAACAGTTGATTTTTTTTCATCTGAAAATCAGTTGATTTTTTGTCAAAACAGTCTTTTTTTCTGAAAATCAGTAGACTTGTTTTCAAAACTGGAATTTTTTCTTGAAAACAGTCGTTTTTTCTGCAAGAAACAGTCGGTAAAAGTTACTAGCCAGTCGGTAAATGCCTTGCCCCCCCCCCCCCCAATCATTTTGGCTAGTAACGCCTCTGCTATAGCCTGTCTTAATATGTGACAACAGGTCACCTGTGCAAGACGGACAACAAAGTGCATACTACTTCTTGCGCCTCATTAATACTGTTATTGTAAACTGGCCGAAAAGTGGTCCCCCCTTGACGGATTCCCTTACGGACTGGCACAACAGCATTAGAAACAACAGGACCAAGTGCTGACGGGACTTTAACTTTAACTTTGAGCTTACTGTACAGATTTCTCAATGGTAATACAGTGGACTTCTCGACAAAGCAAAATAATACTAGAGATTAAAGCCAAGAATTGAAAATTTAAAATTGAATTGAAAAAAATGGCACACACTAGTATAGCAGCGACGCTAGCACCACTTGCGACAGAGAACGGCCCTACTGAAACACAACCAGTCGTGCATCCGACTCTGGCTCCGTGCGCTGGCTCCGGTAATTCCATACACCAAACACAGCAAAAAGGGATACAGCCTCCCCTGTTTCGTCGATGTGTACAATGTGGTTCTTAGCAGTACAAGACATTTTTAAACTCGCAAGTTTGCATTGCCCATTTCCAGTGCATTGGAAGCATAGGTTTTTGCGCTACTTCTTAATGTTAGTTTGCTCTGCTTCTCGAGCCCCCGCTTGGGGACAAACAGCAGAAGCAGAAGAACAAAACGTCAGTAATGTATCGTAGCATTTGATTGCTGGTATTACATTTTGGCTAAAGATTTCCATGAGGAAATCTCAGTGGCGGCTTCTCTTCTAAAATTGACGACTTCAAACGTCAGAATTGTTTTGCACTTGTTTTCTTATCCTATTAATGTACGAAACAGCAAAAAACTGCATTGTAGTTTAAGCATACTGCTTTCGGAACCAAACTCCGCCCTCGAGTCCAGACGCCGGTACTGAACCGTTTGCTAAAAATATACACACGGCAATAGGAAATACTGATGCAATTCCGGGTAGGTACAAACAATGTGAAAGAAAGAATTTCATGACTGAAAAAAGACACATTGGGAGCTGACAAGGAAAGTGAATGGACATGATACTGGGATGGAGGTTTGAAAACCGGATGAAATGCGTTTGCTCAGCCTTTCTCAAATAACTTTTTTTTATTTGTGTTAAAGGTCTTTCGTACGTGTCATAGTTGCTAGCTATCTGGGACGCTTCTAACCTAAGTTTCCAACGAGGCGGCGACTTTGATTTTATAATTTGTTCTAAATGAAATTTTCTTTGCGCAGTCAAACTGTGAATTTGGTCTTATCGGGACGCAGTCTATATTTTAAACGTCACTACGAGACTCAATTGTGACAAAATAAATACCCTCAAAAGAGTATTTTTGTATCTTTAAATAAAAGATACAAAAATAAACTGGCTTGTCTTTGCTTATTTTTTAAACTTTAACAACCATACTTGAAACTGGCTCTTGAAAAAAACAATAAAATTTGTATTTTCAGAAGCTTAACAGCTTAACTTAACAAAGGAAACAATGAAATGGAAGACAGAATCACATGTGATAACACGTGTTTGGATGGAACTGGATTCCCGGTAATCCGTGGTGTTGAAGCTCACCCGAAGTCACCCGTATAGCCTTTAGTCCTTGAAACATCATAGCAGTAAATCCTTTTTCAAGTAAGTATAGAATGGGCCTTAGAATACTCGCATTTTTTTCGCGCTACGCACACAAAATATGATAAACGAATTATATTCGAATGTCACGCTATGCGATCAGTGTCTGGGATGCAAAACATCTGAAAAGAACCTCTTATTTTTTGTCGATATTGATGAGATAAAAAGGTGGGGGCGGGAGGCAGATCTGTTTTGAAAAGACCAATCATTCCGTCAGCTTTGGTTGAATGGGTGTCATGTTTACTATAGTTGAACGAGTGTGTCAGCTAAAAAAAAATATCTCAATTTTGTCGCTTTACCCAGGTATTTCAACTAAAGAATCTAACGAGCTAGCGGTCAGTTAACAAATCACGCTCGCAACATCAAACCGTCCAAAATTCTTTCATATTCTACAATTTGCCAGTAGACATGAGAACTGATGATGTTTTAATTTGTTAAACCTTAAAGCAGACCTCACATTATTTGCTGTTTATGTTCCAATATTCGAAAACTAGTTAAATACTGTAAAATTAGGCTCTGCTTTAAAGAAAATCACGGATTTGGCTGTTGGATACCTTTCCCCAGGCCCAGGTCCACTGACATCTAGCAAAAACAAAGCAACACTCAGATAACCGGTTTTACGCATCCATAGCATGATACGCGAACACTCGTCAGAGCATGATACGCATCGAAAATAGTGAAATGAGACAGGTGTGAAAATTAGTGAGGTCTCGTTTTCGTGTTTAGAATGTAACATATTAAATTCGCGTCTCCAGGTTCAATAATTACTGGATGCATTTACGGAAGTAAGTTGAATTGGCATTATAGGTACGAAGGGTCCTTTAGAGTCTAGGGTCCGGGATAGTGGCATGAAGCAGCCAATGCCCAAGCGGTTTGTAGTCTGCTGAAGACTGCGGGTAAGTTTGGGAGCACAGAGTTCTCTTTGAATATCTGAACAGTGACTGTTCGACTGTTTCTTGACCTCTGAGGCTGAACTGACCCCTGGCTCTTGGAACCTTACCTAGACTCTGACCGAAATCAAGAGAAGACTTTGTTGTTTCAGAATTATGAAAAACACACCCCTCTTTCCAACGAAGAACAAGCAACACCGGGGGAAAGGGAAACTCCCTCAACATGCGGCACCGGCTGCCATCTGGCTCACATATTGTGGCGCTACTGAGAAGGACAAAGGACCGACGCCGAATTTTCCAGGGCGAACAGAATGCTTAAAAGTAAGTTCGTAATCCCTAACAATTAAGCCAGCGAAGGATTACCGACTGCCCCTTTCGGACATGTGGCCACGATTTTTATGAATGTAAGGTTTGAAGCCAAGCTGACCATTCATTGCAAGCAAAAATAGAAAAACGAGATTTTCGGTTTGTTTTCTTGATCAGCTAGTTATCCCTCTAAGATGATGTACGAGGAAGAAATAAAATTTGGGATATTTCGGTTGCACTTCCGGCAAACCGTCCTCAGCGAAAACAAGACTAAATTATAAGATCCACCTCAATAACAACAGGAAAACGATGCGGAACTAACACACAATAGAACGACATGTAACTAAAAACCAGAAGAACGATGCGGATTGAGCGACATGCAGACAAAGGTAAAATAACGAAAAATAAAATATGTATGTTCAAAGTGTATATGTACAAATCTGTGATTATTTACAGTTCTGTGTATATTTACAATTTACTGCTTGTGCGTATAATCATCCACCTGGGAAAGCGCAGAGGGTTTCACCCAGAAAACGGCCAACTTCAAAAATCCTTCAGTAAATAACAAGCACTCCAATAAAACCTTCCACAGAACTGCTTGTCCTGAATGAATGGTCACCAAAGACTATACAACCCGCTCCACCATACGACTCTGCATCGTCTCGACGCCGAAAAGAACGCTCATAAAAAAACGCCTCCACGACATGGGGGTTGTCCTCTTTCCCAAAACAACTCGAGAGTGAATAGAGACCACTGCTAGCGATGCGGTCAGACGACGAGGTTTTTCCGGCCGGATGTTCTCCACTTGAACCAAAATCATACTCCGGTCAATTTAGATGGCAGTGTTAATCGATTCAACCAAACAATCAGAAAAATGCATATTAGTTCAACATATTTTTGTTTGAAGAATGAATGAATGAATTGATTCCGAAAAAGCCCGAGGGGCCATGGCATGAAAACAAAATAAACACAAAATAGCAAGAAAAAACTCAATATTTACACCAAAAGGAGGGAACCCTTACTTGAAGAAAGGGAAAAGATTACTGTGTTAAAACGAACCAAGTTTTTTTGAAGTGTGGTAATCGGGTCATTTGGTCAACAGCTTCAAAAACTGGCAAACAACAAATCCAACAAGGAGTTATTAGAGATTTGTAATAAAATTGAAAAGTCTCTTCTTTTCCGTACGGAACTGATCCTGAGAGCCTGACATAATCACGGGTCCACGACTGCCAGACCCCGATCATCAATTTGCACCACGACGGTACGATATCTTGCGGCAAGACTGTGTGAGAAGAAATTATTATAAATAAGAACCATTACAAACCAAAGTATCCCTTTCACACGTCATTCCAACCGAAATGGCATATTAACTTTCAGTCGAAAAACCTTCTGTGCCGATCTTCCACAAAGTTTTTCTGAAATGCCGAGTTGTAGCCTACTTTGACAGTAGCCTGCAAGTTTCCGACTCCTCGTACTTGCGACCTAACAATAGTTACATTTTTGCAGATACCATGGTATCTGCTACCACGGTAACTGAATCTGGAATTAGTCGTTTTTGCAGTTACCGTGGTATCTGATACACGGTTGCTCTGCAAAAACGACTATTGCCGAAATTGCACTTTTCGAAGTCATCCCCCCAAAAAACTGATATCCAGTACATATAAGTGCTAAACTTCTTTCTCACCAATTTGACAAAATTTTGATGAAAGTGAGATGACTTTTCAGATACCACGACCATGCTGTTACCACTGCCGGACCGTGGTCTCTGCTTATCTGATCCCACGATAACCGGCCATAACCACGATAACTGCAAAAATGCCTTTTGACCGTGGTATCAGATACCATGGTATCTGCAAAAACGCAACTAATGCTTCGTTGTGACCTAATTCTTCACAGCAAGTTTCCAAACAAGATGTCTTCAAGGTCAATGTATTAAATACGATATTAGAGAATAATACTAATTTGTTCAAGAACACATCTGTAGCTAATTTCTGGACCTTGTGCACGGGTGTAATACCAAATACAAATTCAAATTTGGCCAAAATTTCTACCACGAACAACTCAAATAAAGGTTCCCATTTCTCAGCTTCTTCGAGAACTCAACCGTGAAGTGTCATCGTGTCATCTGTTGGCATTGACACTAGGTGGCAGCGGAGACTGCGAAAAGCTTCGTCAGGAGCTCAAGAGATGCCGTCGAAAAGCACAGGAGCTAGGAAAAGCCACAAAGGGAAAACTACAGCTCTGCGATTGGTGAGTGTTGTTTTTTGGGGGTATGGGGAGGAAGTCTCAAATCGCTTGAACCCGAGGAACATTGAGCGTATGATAAGCAACTGGATATGGCGAATCACAGTTGCTTATACGTTAGCAAGAAACTAAACAAAGCATCATGAGGGGTTTCTCAAATATTCCCCTGTAACGAACAACTCCAGTGCCGTGATGGTCCTAATCACGAATTCACCCGCCTCAACACAATAACTGAAACTTAACTTTTTTCATCAAGACCGTCTTTAGGACACAAACACTGTAAACTTCTTCCATTTGCATGAATAGAATAACACAGTATCAGCTGCTAATATGACATTTTGGTCGCTAAGGGCGATTCTGGCGATCTGGAAAGCTCCACTGTAGCTTATGCGCGCACGGCTGTTTTTGCAATTTCGGCTAAGAACCCGCTTCGCTTTCCAGAGTTGTCATGGAACTCCGCTAGTTTTGGAAAGACGTGGAAGAACAGGCGATCTACTACGGAAGTAGAAAGTGATCGAGGGCGAGAAGTTGTGAAGGCGCAACTGCTTTCTTTTATTTCTTGCGCGCGTGGATTTTGGAAAGCGAATCCGTGAGAACGTCAAAATCGCCTTCTAGCAACAGAGCTCTCATATTTTATGCAGTTTGAACGAAGGTTTCTTTGACTAAGGGAACCAGTGCTTCCTCTTCCCAATCTCTTAAATCAGGCATTGGTTGCTTAAAAATCAGGAGATTTCGGTAGACACGAAGAAAATAATTGCCCAATTTTTACGTAGTTTCATCCCATCATTTATTTCTGGTCATATCTTGTAAGTGTATTAGTTGATTTATTTCGTGTTTGTGTATTTCGTAAATTTGTAATCCTCTTCTAGCTGTTAGCTATTTGGATTAAACTTGATTGATTGAAAAAAAAAAAAATTATCGGTATACATTTTGCTGAATCTAGAAAACAAGTAGAATCCAATTCTCTCGGTTAATAGAGGCGGCTAGGAGGGCTTGACATCAGAGCTGTCCTTGGAAAAGGCGTCTCGAGACCGTCTCGACACGAGTCCAGAGTCCGAGTCCACCAGCTCTGCTTGACATATTGTGGTGGGGGAGAATGATGACCTTGCACTAATTGTACTAGTGCCAATTTCAAGGAGCATCAACGCATATTTTTCGTAATAGCAGAAATTCAACCAGAAGCGTCGTTTCAGTCTTTTCCCTTCCCTTCTTGCCAAGAAGGGCCGAAATATCGGTGATGGAGCATCGTAGCTGACGTATCCGTTGTATACATTATTTGAATAAATAATTCAAAGTCAGCTGGGGCTCAAGGAATATTTAACGACTGCACAACGGGAAAAACTAAAATTTAGCGCCACAGGGAATATTTTCGAAATCTACGTGTTTTACTGAAAAAAACTCACTTCAGTCCCCGAAATCCCTTGTTAAAACCACTAATAACTGATGCATTTTTCCAATTAATAGAGATTATGAAAGGCACCGCAGACGAAATTTCAGTAATTTTTCATTAATATTTGCTTAGATATGATCGAATTTAATTTAAAACATCGATGGTAACAGCCAACAATCGCATTACTTTCGTTTATCGATAGATCTTCATGAGATCGTGAGATTTATATTCCTATCGGGGGATCAGAAGAAAAATCCTGAGAGATCACGATAAATCTGTTGGAATGGAAGCACTGATGGGAATTGTACCCTGTGAGTGATGTTCTACGGTAGAGCACTACAGATAGAGCTGCTGCGAGTACAGCAAATCCGAGTCCGAGACAAGTTCGAGTCCTTGAAAAAGGCGTCTCGAGACCGTCTCAAGACGAGTCCGAGTCCACCAGTTCTGACTACAGAGCTCTGTAGGATGGTCTCGAACAGCTTGCAAACGACGAGCAAATAAACATAGTACATACGATTTATTGTAGATTTTTGCCATACGACAGTTTGCCATCGAGCAACAACTGATCAAGGTTTGATTTACAGTTCAAAGCTCAGCGAGTTCAATCGGAAAGAAGTAGCTCGGATCTGGTGCCTTTTGTACTGCTGCTTTCACGTCCTTGGTAAGTTCATTTCATACCCACCCCCCTTCTATCCCTGTATACACCCGCTCATCAGACTCCTGGAATGTGTTGGCAATCTCCTAACTGTAGCACTTGTAATAAATTGGGCCGGGAAATCTGGGTTTCTTGGTTTACCTACCAGAAGACTTGATCAGGGTTTTCACTTTCATCATCAGAATGAAAAATTTCAACTACCTATGGAAGGGATGATGGTGCGAACAGCCTGGTATGAATTCGGATCTCCGTCCGACTCTGATCTTTTGTCCTTTTGTCCCCCTTTTGTCCTCTGATCTTTTGTGCAGAGCAAATACAAAACTAAGGGGCTATTATATGGAAGGGATAGTAGATCCGAAAAAATCCTACACGTGAGTTGGAGTCCTACCGGAAATTATTAGCTTAGATTTCATGTCTTCTTTATTTCTGCTTAAAAGTTTTTTGCAAATTCTACTTCACAATTCGTTCCTCTTTAAACAAGTCCCCATAACTGCGATTGGTCCGTCGGTTCATGTGGAAACCAGTTACAGATCTTCTGCCGAGGGAATTGCTGAGAGGGAATTGCTGAGGAACCAGATTCCAAAACCACATTTTCTCCTATTTCATTCCTGCCGAAGTCTGCACCCATGCCAGACAAACAAAGAGTATCGAGACTAACTACTATTTCAGTCCTATTAATATATTTTTGGGGCCTAATATTTCACATTTTACCAAGATTCCGGCCAAATTCCCACCCGTGCCAAAACTAACAGGATTCAGCATGTATTTTTGCGCCTGTGTCGACTTTCTCTTTCACCAACGGGTTTCCACAGGCGACTAGATCAACTATCGGATTTCCAGTTTCTTCGAAATTCCGCTCGGTTGAAAAACCAACTATATCGTCAAATCCATCGTGCCACTCCCTTGTCCGGTTGTGTTATTGCGTAACCACTATAATCAAATAGGCAGACGTGTCCAATGCAATCCTCACCTCAAGTTTAAAAGATCAAGTGGTTTCGTTATCACGGACCCTAGAGCCAAAGGATGGACAGACTTGCAATGGGTTTATCTCCCTGTATTTTCAAGTCCGCCATCTCTAACTGCACTGTCAGAAGTTTCATAACAGATAGCGTATAACACTTTCAAGAAGAACACCTTTTCACTTAGAAAGAAAGTATTATGACCTATTAAGTTTACACTATCTCGTGCCTAGATCTACAACAACACCTTCGATTGGTAAAAATTAACCGGAACGAAAGAAACATAACAGATAACATCCCAAAGTGTTATCTGTTGAAACCGCGCATCCTTCTGTTGTGGTTATGTAACTTCTGACAGTGCAGTATTTTTACCTATTGAAGGTGTTGTTGGAAATCTAGGCACGAAATCGTATAAACTTAATTGGTCATAACACTTTATTTCTAAGTGAAAAGGTGTTATTCTTGAAAGTGTTATGCGCAATCTGTTATGAAACTTCTGACAGTGTGTCTTAACTCACTCTTGTCTTCTTGTTTTTACAGAGATGTTGCTATGAGTTATACTGCGTACGCTGACGACGTGTTGCACGTCAGTAGAAGCATATCTGCAACTGATAAGAATGTTAACACCCTTTCTTCAGAGTTTTCAAAGCTTGGTCTTGCCATTAACTTTTCGAAATGTGACATGTTCCGGCGAACCAGTGTCGCTGTCCGTGGGACCTATTTCGATTCCAGTAACCGACTCGCTAACGTGGCATGGGCTCAGTTTAAAAAAAAAACTTTCCAAGACGTGTTCGGCTATTATTCAGGATACCTCCAGTTTTATTCGTATTGCATTTGGTCACTTATGTCCAAATAAAGGTCGCTACAACCGGAAGACACTTGGGCGAATTTATAGCGCTTTTTGCACCCCTTCCATCTTGTATTGTTCCGGTGTTTATCACATCTGCGAAAAAAGACATTAAAGCTTTGAAGACGTGCTATTATAATCATAATTAGTTCAGAAGTTCGGCGTCCAAGATGTCATTCGTTCACTAGTGAAAACGTCAGTGTCACTACGATGTACATCTCGTTATCCAGGTCGTCAAGTACATGATGTTTTTCATGAATTTTTCAGGCCCAATAAGAAATTATGTCTAAATTTTGCATGTTCATACTGTTATTTCTCTTGTGTTGTTTCTCACTGTTCTCTTTATTCCACTATCACCTTGTGTATTTGGCGGGTTACAAAATGATAAATTATATAAAGATAATGGCACAGGTATCCCTGACTTTCGTTTGGGGTCCCAATTTTGTGAACGCTCACCACCATTCCAGTCAGAGGCGTTACTAGCCAAAACGTTTGGTGGTGGGGGGGGGGCAAGGTATTAACCGAATGGCTGGTCATTTTACCGACTGTTTTTGCAGATAAAAACGACTATTACTCAGTGCTGACGAAAAATCGGCTGATTTTAAGAAAAACTACAATTTTAAGAAAAAATCGACGATTTTTACGAGGAACCGACTGTTTAAAAAAAAAATCGACTGTTTCCGAGAAAAAAATCGACTGTTTTTATGAAAAACCGGATTGCTTCGCGCCGATACGGCTATTTTTACCGACTGGTCGACAACCCAGATGAAAGATTTATCTTAAAATAGTACTATGAAGTAGTACGAAAAGTTGCATGCAGTACTAACGATGCACCTACATGCTTCTACTTCAAGGCTACCGTGTTACTGCATACTACTATATGCTACTATTAGCAAGACTGGATGCTACTATGGCAAGACAGGATGCTACTGGATACTACTACATAAGATTGGACCAGTCTGAGGCACATTAAATGATAGTATTCTTTGCTATTACATAGTATTACATGCAACGTTTTCGTACTACTACCATACCACTACGCAGGCTACAAATTTTTCATCGGGACCTTAAGGGGGGGCGTCCCCCTCCCCCCCCTAGTCGTGACGTCCCTGATTCCAGGCACTTAATCCCCATTTTTTCCTTAGCTACGGAGATGCGACGGATATTACTTCTCCAGCAGCGCTTTGCACTGTACAAGCCTTCCTCCAATCTGATAAACACTGGTCTCCACGAGTACGAGTCAAGCCTCCGAATATTCCCATACCTCAACCACAATGACGTCTCAATAGGAGAAAAGATGCAGTTGGATTGGACTGAGAGAGGGCAGCTTGAAAGGTGGTACATCCATATAGATAGATCGATAGATCAGTGTATTTCAAAAGCCCAAGGGCCATATACATAAAATAACAACAAAAATAAATATTAACTTCGTCTCCCCCTTTTGGACAAGAAATACCAAAATTATGAAATTATATAACAGAAGAGACCCTGAGCTTGCTATTGCTAACCTGATTAACAAGTACAACTAAAAAATCCAGTCCCACCCATGGAGCAAAATTCTCATAGTCTAAGTGCACATGTATGGGTTCCTAATCGTGTTCAGTTGTCAATCAGAGAGTTTTTCAGTTGTATTTGTTGTTTTTTTTTCCTATGACAGTGTTATGTTTTTCTTTTATTTTGCTTTTCTTTTCGTTTTTGTACTCCGTCCTTAAACTTTTTGAAATGACGCGTGATAAATAAATAAATAACTGAACCGCTCAGACTTCTTCTTAATTCTAAACATTTATCTATACAAACACCCACTCGAGTAATGACGGTGGGGTTGACATTATTCAAAATTTCAAGAAGTGACAAAAGGACACCATTTAAAATAAATTGTTTCTTAATCAGAAACCTTCGGGCACCTACGGAGCAAATGGTATAAATCTTCAAATAAAAACCAAATCCAAATATATAAAATCTCTAAAATTATGCGTCAAGTGAACGTCGTACGGTAGTCTGGTTTCAACATTCAGTCGACGGAAAAATGGTAGAATAGAAAAGTCCAATGGCTGTATACACAAAAAACATCAACAGAAAATAAGTTAATCACAGAAACTGTTCCTGTTTTTCAAGCTTTTATCAATGTATACTCCCACTCGAGAAATCACAGTTTGGTTTACAGTACCCGGAATGCCAGGAACCGAAACTAGAATCCCGTCTAAATAAAAATCCCTTAAGGACCTGTCTTATCTATTATACTAACGCAACCTACTTCAATAATCACTCCATATATTCCGCTACCTGATCCTGATCCTACCTGAACCGCTACCTGATCCGCCGTTTGTTGATTTCTGACCCATTGTTGACGCTCGAAGCCCTCTCCTCTAATTTGTGTTCTCCGATTGGAAACTTACCTGTCCACGATCCCATCAATGTGATTCTAAATTAGTGAAAATATTTTTTAGTGTTTTGTGATTATTTTATATTTCTTTGTCCTTTTTACTGCACTTACGCCCTTGGGCAGTGCGTCATAAATCCTTCATTCATTCACTCATTTCTAAACCCGAATACCCCAATTTCGTACGGTATCTTCTAACCCCTCTAACAAAACCACGCTGATTTTCTCACTTGCCGTGTTTTGCTACCTTCGATGTGTATCACGCTGTGGACGGTTATCAGCGAGAAGTTTTTCCATCAGAAAAACCGGTTATGTAAATTGTTTCCTTGTTTTCGCTATAAGTCAAAGGGTCTCAGAAATGGCTTAAAACAGCCAAAACGGTGGGTTATTTCTTGAAAGCACAGCCTAGTTTTAAAGAATTCAAATATTTTAAAATACTGTAAGTTGAAGAGTAAATAGTGCGAGGGGGTCCTTTAAATCTGGAAGCACCTGGCACCAACTGAGAGACTGGTCCAGATCTTCTTCATCGTCCTTACAGAGAGCATATCTCTCGTCAAAGCCATAAAACCTGTCTCAAGGGCCTTCTGCCTTCAAAGTTTAACTGAAAAGCCAAATTATTTGTATACATTTGATTTAAATACACTGAATTATTTTGACTCATATAAGGGATTTTTGTTCTTTACGTAGCGTAGTCTAGTAGTGACGTTTGAAATCTCCGCTGGTTGCACGACAAATAACTTTACGGCGAGTCGCGGAAAATTTGAATGTCTGCGAAAGCGTGTGTTTCAATGGCTAGCAAAGCGAAGATTTTGAAATGTTCGATTCCAGATTGCAGAATCACATCCAAAGATAGCCCTCTGTTCAGTGCTACCGCGAATTGGTTTCCTTTGTGGAAGGACACAGTCAACAGAGAATTTGGCCAGCATTCCACCAAGTTGATTCGCAAGTTCGAGTTTTCAACTGGTCATGTTCTTCCATCGTGGCGAATGCCAAGTTATTCCTGGTCACTTTCACTTCCCATGTTACTTTCATCTTCCTCTCTTGAAGAATGTAAATCCGCCACGACTTGTTATTACGGCAATCGGCTGCCGCTGTAGTTGCTAAACTTTTCAAACATAGAGCTATGTCCGTATAGAGGTACAACAGTTACGGAAGAGAAATTACGTCAGCTAAAATTCAAGAATCGTGGATAACAAAGTAACGAAGTAACGCGTTTTGTCGGTTCTTCTAGCCTAAGCCAGTAAAAATATGATGGGTAATCAGACTGTGTATCTTAGCCCTATTCTGTTAACCTTTAAACGACTTTCCTCGGCCTTTCCTTCGGGCCTTCCTCAGCAGATTAAACTTAAAATATACTTCCACTCCGAAGAGAACTTTGAATTATTGTTGTAGAAAAGGCCCTTGCCAATACTAGACTCCTGTCCCTCTAAAACCATCCGGATCTGACGTTCTACATCCTTTGGCGAATTACTATCGGCTAACCTTCTTTCCACATATATGGCATTTCCAATCGCTCCAGCATTGACTTCAGTATAAGCTTCAAAACATATAAACACATTTTTTTTTTTTTTATTGCCACGTAGTATCTTTTCGGTTCTTCCTGTCCAATATGATTTGGCCAGGTGACTACGCTTCCACTTTCCCTCGGTGACGCCAACGGTCCTAACATCTCATATTTTAAATTATTATTATTTTTGTTTTTGTTTCAATGACCGACCTATATATTTAGCGTCACCTACACTTTCCTCTATCTCTACATTTAATTTTTTAATATTCTTTCTCATTTCCTCTTTTATCACTTATTTCTCGTTTTACCATTTTTCATGTTTAAAACCTTAAAATTTTCTTAACTTTTTCCTTTCTTAAAATCTCCTTTCCTAATTTTTTTTTTTCATTTAAAACTTATTATTTAAAAAAATTTTATCCCTCACTATTTTTTTTTTTTTTTTTGCAATCAAACCAAAAGGGGGTTTTTGTCCTGGAGTAGTAATGATCAATAATAGTTCTGTAATCCGTAAAGGATTCAAAGGCTTTCAAGAAGTACTGGATCCTCTTTTTGGGATCCCAAAACGTAAGTGGAGGGATACCTATGACATCGCAAAAGTTGTCCGTCTGTCCACCCGTCCGTCTGTCCGTCTGTCCGTCCGTCCGTCCGTCTGTGACCACGCTAACTCTCGAAGGGAATGAGATATTTTGATGAAACTTGGTGTGAGGGTTCTTTGTGTCAAGAGTAAGGTCGAGTTCGTAGATGGGCTCTGTAGCCCTACATTGGGGTGGGGGGTGGGGGTTCAAATTAAGGGGCAAACAAAATATTTTTAAACAGCTAATGTGATAGTCGATTATGGAGTAAGAAGACATGCTGAACACGATGGTGAAAATTGTTATCTCGTCGGACAAGTAGTTCATCCGAAATCCGGCCAAAACCGGAAAGTTGGTTGAAAGTAAAATTTTCATTTGAATTTGATTAAATGATCGATTCAGGGATCAGAAGACCACTTATGTGAAAAGCATTTTCTGCCCGGACAACTAGTTCGCCCGGAATCCGGCAAACCGGAAAATTTGTTAAAAGCAAAACTTTTATTTGAAGTTCATTAGGTGACAGATTTAGGGGTAAGAAAAGACCCTGAGTCTGGACACGACAATCATTTTTTACTCGGACATGTAACCGGAACTTTTTGTGTAAGTTAAAGTTTTATTTGAAGTTGATTAGATTTTCTTTATAGGGATAAGGAGATACGCTGAGTTCGTTTCTGAATTTTCTTTTTTTGCTGGACAAGTAGTTTGCTCGGAATTCGGCCGAAACCAGAAATCTGGCAGAAGTAAAGCAGGAATTTTCGGTCAGTATCGTCAAAATTGACGTGGCTTATAGAGGTATATCTGAACTTTGCTTTCTCTGATGGTTAGCCTGGCAAAGACTGGATCTGGCAAAGACAAGACCCAATTGTCTGGATCAAACATTAGATTTTTGGGATCCCATCGAAACCTTTGGTCTTGTTGTTTAAGGAAGAGAAAGCCTGCGCTTCTTGCGCACACAGACACTATTATTGTAGTAATGACACAGCTGATTCAACACAGAAAGGGGTTCAGAGTAGGGTGATAATCTTCTTGTTTTGGGGGTAGCAGACAATTTTCTTGTGTTAAATTAATATTTGTACTAGTTACCCACAGACGAAATAGAAACGGTGAAACTCAAGGAAAGGAATCACAGAAAACACCAAAAAGTAAAAAGAAAAAATATAACTAGAAAAAATCTGAAACAAAACATGCTTCCCACATTGAAAATAGTACCACAATAGTGAAAAAAGAATTCGCTGTAGTAACTGAAATAAACGAAACATCTATTTTATTAGACGGCTTCATGACTATTACAACTGTTCAACATCATTTTCTTTTCCAGGGAAATCCACGAAGTGGAATGTACGATGCAAGATGTAAGGACATTAGCTGAAAGCAGTGGCGCAGAAATCGTGGACTACCACCATGGTCTCCATGACGTTGACGAAGATGAAGATGGCTATGGGTCATACCAAGCTGGAGATTCGGAGACCAGTTCCTTTGTGAGTATTTCTAGGTCGATTTTGTTTACTGGGCTTTGCATTTTGGAAGTTTTAGGATGGCAGAGTTGCTAACGTCTAGGTGCCCCCCCCCCCGCCCTGGTAAAACAGAACGGTACCTCCCTCCCTTCCACCGGAAAAGCCCTGGTGACAACCTCCCTAAATGTAAATTTATAGAAGAGTAGATAATCTAATATATAGAAGAGTAGATAATTGTATTAGAAACTGCAGTTTTGACCACAAGTACTTACGGATTGTCCTTAAATGTAAAAGAGTGACTGCGGCTTGCTGGTGCCGCTCGCCTCCATGTATGCTTTTTCATAAATTTTATCAGCATGTTCGGGGGGATTTCGCCAGGGGGTACTTGGTACCAGGGGGGGGGGCACCGGGGAAGCATTGGTACCGGGTTGGGGGAGGGGGGAGGGTGTTAGGCAGGGGGATTCCTCCTAGACCCAAGTGTGTCATCTCTGTCATTTTAAAACTTCACCCCGATCTTAAAAAAGAGCGTATGTAGTAGTCGGTAAAGGTAAGTCTTTAAAGTTTAACTGAAAAGGACTGAGATAGGACAATCTAGTTACCCATCACTCGTTCACTTAAAGAGGCGTGAAAACCCGATAAAACTTCGTTACCCACTTGCTTCACTATTCACGAATAATCGACTTTCATATAGTGGAAATTCCCTGTCGGATCTGCGGTATCTCCATTCGTTTTTCCTGCGCTATGGCTGACGCAAAAGATTTACGATAAATAAGTGTTCGTCCAGCGAGCAACGATCACCTAGTTCACCGCTGGCCACTGAAAACCCGCGTTTATGTTGAGATTGAAATTTTCCGCGTCATAGTAGAATTTTTCGTTGTGAGGACGGCTATAGATATTCTGAACGTCATACTGAAGCAAATAGTGAAAAATAAAAAAAAATCCCGTTCCACAACCCAAATAATGCAGCGTATTCAATTAAATGATACAAAAATGAGTTAGCTTTTCACTTAACCTTTAATAATTTTGGAAACTGACGCAACAATGGACATAGCTGACGTTTTGGGACCTGACTTGCCTGGCAGCGATACCATCAAATATCAATCGCAGACATTTCCAGAGGCAAAGGCCTAGTCACAGATGAACGGGCTTTTTAGAAGAAGCCGATGAAAGATGTACCCACCTGAACAAGGTGGTGATTACCAGACCGTGAAAATTTCTTGATCAAACAGTTTCAAGTTATCTAACTCAGACCACTCTCTCTAGAGTTTCCGCCTATGAAAATCGGCCGTAATTTAGGACTGGCGGGGAAAACATCTGATGCAACAAATTTAATTTCATTAGTCGGAAAAATAGGCAGTGGTTATCGCACGATAATTCCCCTGATCAAGGCATCTCAGGTTTAAGAAATGACTGAGAACACTCTATATAGGCTACTCTCTCTAGGCCTCCTCACAAATAAATACTCAGTTCGAAACATGGGATGAGAAAAAGAGTGGAAACTTGTGACGACTGACGTTGAAGTCCAGCCTTCTCGTGCTCTGCTTTTCGCCGGATTTTTGTATGATGGGCAAAACCGATCATGAAAGGATTCGAATCCGAGTCCGAATCCAGGGCTAGGTACGAATCCGATTCTGAATCCACCATTTCATGCTGAGAATTCGAATCCGACCTTAACAAAAAGTCAAATTATGTCATAGGTTATAGTTTAAAAGTCAGCGATAACAAAAAGCACAGATAACGCGATATATTACTGAGGATGGTTGGCGGTGGAGACCAAAAAGGTGAATACTCGTGATGACTATCTCTCCTTGCCGATGCAAAATCGCCGTGAACCTAGCGGAAGAGCAGGAAGCGGCACCACAGCTGTCCCCAGCGATCGCTGTGATTGACTGACACAGGATTGAGTTGTTGTGTTTGAGTTGTTAGTGAGACGTTTTCTCGTTCTTCCTGAGGATCATTGGCGTGTTTTGGACTTAGTCTAAAAAACTGGGAAAACCGAAACTGAAATTTGAGCGGATTCGTAAGATCGAAGGTTTGGAATCCGAGTCCGAATCCGAATCCAGCCTGATAAGCAGAAGATTTTAATCCGGATTTGAATCCGGCCAAAAGAACGAATCCTGGATTTGAATCCAGATTCGCCCATTTCTGATGCTGTATGATGAAAATAAATGAACGTGAACCTTACCGCAGTCTTTTTATTTCAGGTTGAAGACAGCAGTATGACCGCACAGCATCGTCAGTGCGTCTGTGGTGTCATGGTCGTCGCCATTAGTGTGTTTGTACTAGCTGCCGTCCTAGGAGTCTGCATCGCTTTTTTGTCCTAAACTCTGTTCAGTGCAATAATCGTAACAGTTCTTGGAAGCAAGAGGTGAAGCTGTTAGGTTTCAAGATGCTTTGACAGATAATCATAGGTGTTGATGACACGACATGATAACTCAATGATCTTGAGCAGAAATGATACTGCCTGTCTTGTTAACAGGTAGTGGGCGTGGTGCAATAGGTGAAGCTGTTGGTTTGACGACATGGACAGAGAACTGGAGCTGAAAAGGTTCTTACTCTCTAGGCGCGATGCAGTGTATTATCTAAATTTTATTATGAGATTGTTACTAGTGCCAAGACTACAGTGAGGCTGCTTGAAAAGGAATGATCAATGCGAAAATGGGGCCGTTGTATGCCTCGCAGGACCGAAGCTAGAAAATCACAAACGAACGATTTCTTGCTCTCTTCAAGTCAAGGTCCTTATAAGTTTTACAGTCTCGACCTACAATCGGAATTAGGCTGAAATGCCTCTCGTGCAACGCTGTGTTACAACTAGAAACTGACAGCCAGATTCTCCAAATCACAGACTGCAGTTGTCTGCACAGTTTCGTCAAAAAACGATATGTCGATTCCTGTTTTATTTTCTCACATCATACCTCTGTAAACGAGAACACGCGTATTTTCTGCTTTCTAGACAAACAACAGAAGCGGTGGAGCTAAGACATGAAAGCCAATGCTATTCAGATATTCCAAGAAGCAAAACAGTTCCGAGAAGGAACTAATCCACTCGCTACGTTTAGCTTGGCCGCTTTCCTGTTTCACAATCAAAGAAAGATCCACAGTGTGCAAAGGAAAGGAAACGACGAGACTAATAGACAAAGGAAAAAAGCTTTTTTTTATGAACTCAGGGCTGATCCTTATTCTTCAGAACGTGAAGAACGATAATTTTATTAGATATTGCTTCGAGTTGTTTGACGAAAAAGGAAAAGAAATCAAATAGTATTATATGCCGCTTCTCTCCAGTCATGGACAATTGGATGAGTAACGGATGTGTGGTAAATTCCGAAATGGCGATTTCGCTACAAATAGTCGATTTTTTTTTTCTTGGAAACAGTCTTTTTTTTTGAAGAAATCGTCAATTTTTTTTTAAAAACAGTCGGTTTTTCGTAAAATCAGTCGATTTTTCGTCAAAATAGGCGTGTTTTCGTTAGAACGGTCGTATCGTCCAACGATATCGCTGAACTTGAGGATTCAACTGTCCGCGATCAAAGTTCTTTACATTCTTTCCTTTCTTCCACCCTTTTTTAATACCGTACCTAATCTGCACCATGTAATGAACCTAAGCCTTAGGCTTTACCATGACCCGCCGCTTGATCATCAACTGAATTGTCCGAGACCTCCGAACCGTGCATAGACCTCCACAGACCTCCGAACCAACATATGTAACGGACAATTGGATAAGTAACGGATGTGTAGCCCACGACCACTCTAGCCGCTCTATTACAGTATTTAAATCGATCCTCGACTCTAAAACTCCAGTATCCTTTTTTTGAATCGTTCTTTGGCTTTCGTTTCCTTTTTTCAAACTTAAATAATTTAGATGTTACGGAGAAAGCAAATGGTTGGGAAGTAAGCGACACGAATGGGTAATCGAGGTGAAAAGATAGGTCCGACAAGCTTAAGGCTCAAACTGCGGTATGTTTTATGATGTTTAGTTGGAACCAAGCTATGTGTACACGACAGTACATTAAATAATTATAATTTTTTTTGTCTGTTTTTCCCAGTTGGTTCATCTATGGCACGACGAGAAAACCAAGAATTCCAGGCTATTTTTTGCTGTCAGGCTATTTGAATTAATTCCTGTTATTGTGATCTGATATATACACGGGTCTATGTACAGAAAATGAGTTATAGCATTCTAGCAGCCAATCAAAATGCAGCTTTCGATCTCGTGGTGTAGCTACTTTTTGGCTGGGAAGTTGACACACCATAGCGTTCTTGTGCTTGCTTCTAGGCTGCAAAACGTCATTCTCATTCAGTGGATTCAGTTTGAGTATGTTCGGTGCTTTAGTGTGTGATTGTGCTTGACGGCACAAACGTCAAGTGCTAATACTTTTACTGGTTGCTACAAAGGGCTCAGAATAAACTGCGTCTAACTCAGTTTTTCAAGAAGTTCTTTCATCCTTTAAATAGGCTGATCTTATTTCCCGTCTAATTAGGGTCCATTATGTGCACAGCACAGTATGACACTGAATTGAACCTTTTTGGTCGGATACACAAACCCATATCTGAAAAATTAAATTAAGTAGCATAAGCATACCCCGACCTGAATAAGGACGATTCAGTGGTAACGGTGATGATTTCGTTTCGTTCTTACTAACAGAGGGCAAAAATGCAACTGGAATCAAGAATTCAAGAATCACCTGTAGAGACTTCTGTTAAGACCTCTTATGGGTTAGTTACAATTAGGTACTTTTGGGACTTTCAGGGATTTCCCAGCGGCAGTGATGAGTTTTTAGGCTTTTGGATAGAGCGGATTTTATTGGATTTTGAACAAAGTTTATTGGTTATTTTTCATACCACACTGTAAAAAAAATCTTGAAGTATTTGCTACTGGGATTACTCTTGTCTTTGTTGAGATAAGAATATTCCTAATTCGGATTAATTTTATCCCAATAGAGATAAGATTAATCCCAGTAGCAAATACTGCATCCTTATTCGGAGAAACTTTTTACAGTGTACCTGTATTTATGACTTTCGTGCTGCCAGTAAGCTGACTAAAAATGTCGAGTTAATAAAACGTAAACGATCCGACGAAAAACGGCATAGGACTCAACTTCTATCCATAGCTTCCAGTGCCCAAGAATTACCTGTTCTTGGGGCTGGAAGTTTAACTTTGAACATGGACAGGGCACAGCAGACGAAAAGATTCGTGTGTAGGCTAACCGGAAAAGTCGGTACATCCAGTAAATGGACAGATGAAGACCGGACTCTAAAGACGTGGAAATATGAATCGGAAAACGAACGTTTCCTCCAGTAAAGCCTACAAAGTCGAAGCTTCGATATCTAGGCAACAACCAGCTGCGCGGAGCCGAAGCCGAATGGTGGGTTTACACAAGAGTAAAAATCCGAGCGTTTTTAAGCACGTATTTGAGCTTGGAAAGATTGCTAGTGATACTGGCGTATTTAGATACAAAACGGGCCGATTTCTCAAATACGCCCGTACTGCTAGAGATCTTTTCAAGCCCAAATACATGCGTAAAATACGCTTGGATTTTACGCAGTGTGTAAATGCACCATAAACCAGCATGCTGACATCAGCTGTGTGGCGCAGCCAATCGACTAAAAAACGCCCCTCGATACTTCGTCAATTCCACAAGACTGTGATTTCATTTTCATGATTTTTTCATTTATTTCTTTTTCATCGCATTTACTGGAATGCAGAGGTTACATGTCGAGTTGGGGGTATACAGGGGGCTTGTTGATCTTTTAGCGGCCTCATGACACGGTGAAACCTTCCTCCGAAAAATATTTACACAGATTTTCCGCAATTTCTTTTTGATTATTAACAATATTATCTCCGAATTTCATCTTTTTTATTATGGTCTTTTCCTTTTTTATGCCCCATTACTTCATTACTTTTTGGCCATGTCTTCTTCATAGTTATTTCGATTTTCGCTTGATAATAACTTTTTTCAGCATGCCTTTTAATTTTACTTAATTGATTTCGGTATTCATTGAAAAACTGGGGTTTCTGATCTTTTGGCTCTTTTACATAAATCAACATAACGTGGTCTGATCCATCGCTTATAAGAACATCAGCCGAACAACCTTTTAACAATTGACCATCAACAAAATATTATCAATTACAGTTTCCGACGACTGTGTTATTCTTGTGGGAATAGATACTAAAGGATATAAATAAGATGATAACATGCTGTTAAGCAAATCCGCGCGCCCATCCGAATTCAACAAATCAATACTGAAATACCTATTAAAACATACTTTCTTATTTTCACATGTAATTTGAGACAGAACACCTTCAAAGGCGTCTAAGAAATCAGTATCTGAAAATGATGGTACTTTATAAATTATTACGATCCGATCCCCCGGTCGAATTATACTTGCCTCAAGATTCTAATTCCCCCTCCCTCCACTCCCCCAACGATGGTCGGATCGTGAAATTGACTATTTCCAGGTTAATCTGGTTGGATCCCTGATATGCCTGCCAAGTTTCATTGTCCTAGCCCACCTGGAAGTAACCAAACTTCGGATCACTGGAATCCCGGAACCCCCCTCCAAATCCCCCCACAGTGCTCGAATCCGGTCCAGCTCTGTCAAAGATGTGCCTAGGTCTTTATGTTTCTTCTTCCCACCGAGTTTCATCCCGATCGCTCAACTCTTAGCGTGACACAAGATTTCCGATTCCCCCTCCAACTCCCCCCCCCCCTATACATTAATCGAATTCGGTCCGGCTTGAAATGGGGACGTCTGAGACACGAGGTCTTTCCAGAGATCAAGTTCCATTAAGATCCGATCAACCGCATGCCACTAAACCAAATAATTACCATATATAAACCATGCCACTAAATTCCGGATTCCGCCTCCTGCCCCTCCCTCTACGATTGTCGGATTGGGGAGGTGACTATTTTCAAGCTAGTTTGGTGGGGTCGTCAAGACGCCTGCCAAGTTTCATCGTCCTAGCACATCTGGAAGTACCCTAACTTCGGATCACTGGAATCCCGGAACTCCCCTCCAAATCCCCCCACAGTGCTCGAATCCGGTCCAGCTCTGTCAAAGATGTGCCTAGGTCTTTATGTTTCTTCTTCCCACCGAGTTTCATCCCGATCGCTCAACTCTTAGCGTGACACAAGATTTCCGATTCCCCCTCCAACTCCCCCCCCCCCCCTATACATTAATCGAATTCGGTCCGGCTTGAAATGGGGACGTCTGAGACACGAGGTCTTTCCAGAGATCAAGTTTCATTAAGATCCGATCAACCGCATGCCACTAAACCAAATAATTACCATATATAAACCATGCCACTAAATTCCGGATTCCGCCTCCTGCCCCTCCCTCTACGATTGTCGGATTGGGGAGGTGACTATTTTCAAGCTATTTTGGTGGGGTCGTCAAGACGCCTGCCAAGTTTCATCGTCCTAGCACATCTGGAAGTACCCTAACCCGAAAACAGCGGACTGACTGACCGACCGACAGACCGACGGAAAAGTGATCGGTATATGGTACTTGGCCGAGAGGCAAGTGCCATAAAACATATAAACCCATAGAGGTGAGCGGCTAGCGAGCCTCCGTCACGCGATTACAGTTAACCCGCGTATCTAGGGAAAACCTTCACGTGCTTGCCGTAAAAACTGCAGTTTTTAATAAGTTTTCTATACTCTTTCTACTATGTCTACTATATTTCTACTATGTCTACTATATATTTCTATTCGAGGGGAGGGGCTCGGGGGGGCGGGGGGGTACCAGGGGGCTTTCGCTGGAGGTTTGGTATCGGAGACCTTCGCCGGAGGGTTGGCAGAGGGGAGGGGTCGCGTCTAACGCCGGAATACTAAAGTCGGGAAAAATTCACTTAGAACTACCCGGGAACTACACAAGGACTGTGTCAACAGTTCGACATCATGCAACAGAAAGAAATGAAACTCAAACAGAAAATACTTAGGTTGATATCTACAAGTGTTCGAGAATTGAGAAGTTGTGGAGAAGTAAAGAAGTTGCATGTGTTATTTATCCGTTCACAGTCACGACTGTATGAAATTCCAACAGTTTAGTCGTCACCGTTTTATTCCGTCCCCGCTACAGGTGGGGTCGCCAACCTCGAGTTACATACTCTCGTTATCAGCCTACAAAGTTTTTAAAAGGACATTTTTGTGCAGTCACAACTAGCTCCTATAGCTGTCAAGAAGCAACACCTTAATGACCAATAATCTTAACAACATCTTAATGGGCCAAGTAAGGACTGCAAAGAAATATTTCAAAGTTTAACCGAAAAGGGCTGTACTACGAAAGTGTAGTTACCCATCATTTCTTCACTTAAAGGGCTTGAAGGCCCGCACAAAAGGTAATATTTGAAGGCTCATACCTCAGTCTGTCATCTATTCGAAATCACGCATCCTTGTATTAGATTCTATGAAAGCTCAACAGTACAGTACAGCAGCTAAAGAGCATAAGTGCTGTACTTGACAGAGTCGTTTGTGGAAAGCCGCGTTTTAACGGGATCAACTAAAACAGAAAAGGAAAGAAGAATTCGTGGGCAGGGGAAAGACTACTAAAGACGGGAAAGGTTATTAAGGCAGGTAGCATGCTAAAATGGTGAAAGCTGCACCAGAGTTAGAATGCTGTAAAGAGGAAGGTTACTCCATTCCTTTCCTCTCTTTACGCTCCTGGAGGGGCAGGTGGCTCGCACCCTAAAAATCCATATTTTCGTCCACCCATTGTAAAATTACTTTTGGCCAAATGGGCCATGCATACTTTTGCCTCAAGAGTTCTGCTACCTAACAACATTAAAGTGTAGGTCTTGGCTCTCACACTTTAAAATCTGCTATGCGTAGCTTAAAAGAAGGAAAGCTCCAAAGACGTCTTACCCCTGGAGCTTTTCTCTTTTTAGCAGCCATGAAGAAAAGGCGAAGTGACGTCGCTTGTGCCTTCCCACCGGAGACTAAAAGAAGGAAAGAACCTTGAATTTTGCTACAAAAGGGGTCCTTCGTTTGCAAGCAAAGCCCTTGAGGTACACATGATTACGGTCCCTTAGTAAATACGAAAACAAAAAGTTTAGCCAGAATTTTTCTTTTTACATGAACAGGTGAAAAGGAAACTCTGAGGATGCTAGCTTCCTGCCATTCACAGGAGCCTAAAAGGAGGAAAGGAACGGTGCATCTTTCGTGTCTTTAGTATGCTTGTTCCTGATGCTGCTTTACAAAATCTAGTATGCCTTTACCGTTTTAGTAACCTTTCCCTTTTTATTAGTGTTTCCCCCTTTCCTTAATTTTCCTGGTTTTAGTCGATCTCGCGTTTCGATCGAAAAAATCTTGCGTGTTCCTGCAGTGCTACTGTTCTGCTACACGTGTTAAATCTTTCTCAGTAAAAAAATCACCGTCATTTTCATTCGGTTCGACAAGTGTTCGCTACACGCCTCGATAAGAAACAGCTATGTTACAGAAATATTAGGGAAACAGCTAATGTTACGGAAATATTAGGGATCTATGAATGAAATAAATTATAATCTAGCCAAAATTTTTTTTTACGATGTGGAGGTGAAAAGGACACTCTGAGAGTGCTACACCTTCCTGACCCTCACAGACAGGGGCGTCCCGAGGGGGGGGGCGCAGCGCCCCCCTAAGTTTTGGGCATTTAGTCAAATTTTCGCCAAAGGCGAAAATTCCGGTCGAAAAGGGCACGTTTTATGAAATCTTTTTCCCCATATTTCTAAACTGGGTGATTTAACGTGTGTATTGGTTCCCATTCTTCATCGAATCGCATTCGGTGCACCACTTTGTAAATTCGGTGATTTAACGTATTTATTTGGTCTCGTTCATTACAGAATTCGGTAATTCTCCGGATTTTGTTTAGTCCGTATCTATTACCAGACTTGCCACATTCGGTTGTTTTAGGTGGTTCTAACAAGAGTTATATTCCATCATAAACCTCGGTTGTATTACCGCTCCCGATCGGTTTCTTATTTTTTCAGTGAGATTTTCGGTAGTACGAATTCATTATTTGGATCAACCCAATTACTGAGCTCGATAATTTAATTGGCATTTCTTTAGCTCTTGTTCTTTACCATCTAACAGTAGCTTCAGCCTGGCTTCAGCTGGTTGCCATTCGTTACACAACTTACTTCAGGAATAAGCACGTTTCTTGACGTGAAAACTAGCCTACTTTTGTTTGCTGTAAATTCAGAGTAAATGTACTTGGGATCGACTAAAACCAGGAAGGGAAGAACGCGAGAAAAGCAGGAATGCATACTAAAACCAGGAAGGGCATACTAAAACGAGAAAGGCTGTTGCCAGAATTCAAAACTGGAAAGCCGCATCGTTCCCTTCCTCTGTTTAGTATTCTTTGAGGTGACGGCAACTTTCCAAATTCAAAGTTCACCATCCCTTCCTCGTTTTAATATCCTGTAGTATCCGTCGTTTTAGTATCCGTCTGAACTAGAAATGAAAAGGTGAATTACAATTCTGATAGTTGCTGACCCCTCACTGAACTTAATACCTACCCATGCCAGGATACTAAAACGAGGAAGGGATGGTGAACTTTGAGTTTGAAAAGTTGCCGACCCCTTGAAGAATACTAAACAGAGGAAGGGAACGGTGCAGCGTTCCATTTTTTGGCAGCCTTGAATTCCTTCCTCGTTTTAGGATGTCCTTCCTGGTCTTAGCATGCCTTCCTGCTTTTCTCGCGTTCCCTTCCCTTCCTGGTTTTAGTCGACCCCAATGTTCTTTGTATCTACTTTTCCCTGGATGACCCCTTTTATCGCCAGACATGGTTTAATAGAGAGTCTTGGGATCGCAAAAAGTCACTTCTATCATCAGTGTTTCCACAAAATTTCTCCTGCGGCGCATTTTGCAGTCTTCACTATTGAGCAGAAAGGTGCGTCATTTAGTTGGCGTTTTAGGCTTGGAATTTTGAGGGGCTTGAACAACATTAAAAGCTAGAATTTGCATAGAAAGTAGTTAAATTTTGCCAGAGACCAAATGCGGATTAAAAAAATTTCAACTGAGGCGCTTTCATATGTCCTATGTATAGCCATTAGTGACGTTCTCGCTATAAGACAGCGGGCTTTTTTGTCGGCATAGTTTCAAGTCCTGTTGGCAAAACTGAACATCTCCCCAAGGTAAAAGGATAGTGACGGCGTATCGATGAAACGCGAAAAATGCTCTCGTTATACTTGATTTTGTACATATTATGCAACTTTTACATCGTAGCATCCTGAAAGCAGCTCGCTGTGTTTTCAGAACAAAAAATCCGTCAAAATTAGGGATCAATTCGGTCAATTTTGCCAGGTTCTCCCCCGCCCCCCCCCCCACCAATGAAGAAAGGCTCAGGACGCCCTTGCTCACAGGACCCTAAAAAGAGGAAAGGAATCATAGATATTCCGTGTGTTTATTATGCTTGCTGATGCCACTTTCCCAACTGTCATATGCCTTTCCCTTTTTAGTACCCTTTCCCATTTTTAATTGCGTTTCCATCTTTCCTTTATTTTCCTTTTTTAGTCAATATCACCTTTCGGTCGAAAAATCTTTGCGTGTTCCTGCAATGCTACTGTTCTGCCACACGTGTTAAATCTTTCCCCATTCTGGAATACCTTCAGTAAAGAAAATCACCGTCATTTTCATTCGGTTCGACAAGTGTTCGCAACACGCCTCGATAAGAAACAGCTATGTTACAGAAATATTAGGGATCTCCGAATGAAATTTATTCGTAGTCACTCACGGAGGTGCCTGACATCGCTCTTTACTATTTTTTTGTATTTTGTTTATGTTGCTTGTTTTTCCGTTTTTACTGTACTACGTCTCTATCTAAACGAGTGACAAATAAAATTTATTTTAGTTTAGTGACTCGATCGCCCCATGGCAGACCAACGTCAAGAATCGTTTTTTGGTTTCACTCGCAGAAGTTGGGGTCTGTCAACTCCAGCTTAGCTCTCAAAGAGCCGCCTTCGTCAGATTAGATGGATCACGTACTTGATCTCGGGGGAATCTTGTCTCTCAGGCTAATAACAAGGGGCAGGAAGTGGCCAAATTGTAGAGATCATCATAAGTTTTTGATTTTCAAGAACTATATAATTCAAAGTTGACCAAGTTGAAAGCTGAGAAGTGTCGCCGTTGCTATCGTGAGTCCCCACTTGGGGTTCTTGAAAGCAATGACAGTGAAAGTCCTGAGAGTGCCACGGCCGTTCCTCAGAATGTCCTAGTTGAGATAAAGCAAACAAAAATAAATCTTCGCATTCTAACCATTGAAGGTTCGCGTAGGAATGGCGCCGATCTACTGATTCACTTACCTCGGCCGGGACTGCGATGCGTGTCGAATGAGGCAAGTCATTCGACGCTTTCCCGTGCTTTTCTCTAGAAGAACTTGGTAGACTTTGGTAGCGTTCCAGCGACTTATTATTAGTTACGATCGTTACTATTCTTGTTATTATTGCCGTTCCAGAACCCGTCGTAATAAGTAAATTGGCTCTTCCCACTTATTATTTTCATTCCACGACTGTTACGATCGTTACAATTTACTTATGATGCTCACGAACAACATAAGTGATAATAACTATCGGTTCTGCAGGAACTCCCGTAAAGTGATGGCGTATGTTCGCGTTGTTATTATTTTTGTTCCAGGGAGCGTGATAACTACCAGCATACGGCGCTCGCCCCTCCTATAATCATCATAACTTGTAATCACTTCACTGCACTGTCAGAAGTTTTATAACAGATAACACGAGGATGCGCGGTTTCAACAGATAATGGGTAACAGATAACACTTAGGATGATATCTGTTCTGTTGTGTTTCAAAAGGTTATGTACAACAAGCGTTACCATCAGGAAGAACCGAAAAACCGCCAAAAAGTACCTACTGAGTTTTCCGACATCATGACAATAATGAATTAAGTCAATAGATGCTTTTTCTGGCTCTTCCTAACAAAGCTTGTTATGCAGAACATTTCATGCATAACGTTTTCAACAAAACAGATAACATACAAAGTGTTATCTGTTACGCATTATCTGTTGAAACCGCGCATCCTCGTGTTATCTGTTATGAAACTTTTGACAGTGTGGAACGCCACCTTTGGCTTGTCTTAGACACCACTGACACACGCTCTAAACCTACGCTAGACAGATAAGGCTGAAATCAAACATTTCCAAACTCTGCAAAGGCGTGCCAATAAGTTCGCTTCAACGAAAAACATGTTCAATAAAGGTATTCCTGAATTCACACTATGATTGCAAGGGCGGCCCCATACTACCAACTGCATCCTAATTTGGGCTAGCTTTTTCTGCTCATATTGTGGCAACTTCTATTAAAGTGTCCATTTCTCGGTCAAGGCTTCCCCTGCATATTAACAAGTGAGCTTCATCCTTTTTTCTCATCTGAAGTTAAAGCCCCGGAGGAGCCTAAAATCGATAAAATCGCATCACATCTCTTTGCTGGAGACAGCCATGCGCTCTTCGCAAAAACTCACAAGACGTCCAAAGCAGGGGAAGGAGACGATTCCAGATTACCAGTATTCATGCAGTAGTACACCCATATAGAGATGTAATGGATACAGGGTTTAGCCGGATTTGTCCGCGAAAATGGGTGTTGCTGTTGTCGCTGGTCATGGTGGCCCAGGAGGTGGCGTCAGAAAAGAGCCACAAATGTAAGTGATATGGTTTTAATTCCGCATTTTAAAGGGTCATCAGCAGCTCCACTGGAATAAAATGTCCTATGCAAGGATGACACACTTGTCTCTTGTTGGTGTATGGGAAGTTCAAAGAATTTGGTATAGTTTATAAATGCCATCTGGATCGTGTGGTATTTGAAAACAAACCCGACAACCTGATAGCCGTTACACTTTTACGGTGTCACTGTTATTACACCATTACTTTTGATGATGTAAAAGTGTTTCTTCTGTTTACTTTAGTAATTTAAGCTATTTTGGCGACGGGAAATACACCGGAATAAAACGATACAAATTTAGTTGTATTTTCATGATTGTTCAGAGTACAGCTTTCTGCAGGAAAGAACAAGAGGTCCGAGCTCATCTCGCACACTAATGGAATCACTCTTGTGGTAGGATAAACTTGGATAAACTATCTGCTCTCAGCTGAATAATAAGCTGAAAGTAGGCGGATGACCCAGCCTGTGCTTTTATTTCTGAACTAACTGCTTGCACCTCCAGCCTAGCCTTGATTGCCCAGTTGATACTAATTCTCCGACTTCTTTGAAAAAGCTAACGAATATTGACTTTACGTTGCATGGGACACCTTTGCAGATCCGTTACGGCATTCGACTCCGGGAAACGTGTGTAACTCGCAAGCGAGTAGACAAGAAACGAGTTTTGTGTTCAGTACCTATATGGCTTCGGACCCCATGCGACAATTGTGCAAGCAATTTTCAGGAAAATGGTTTGATAATGACCTTAAATTCTCTAACCATTACATTCCCTACCAGGTCGATGAGCGTGTATCTCTTACTTCTCCGCGCCTTATTACTTCTCTGGATTCCATCATCCATAAGAAAGACATTCTTCTCGTCTTTTTTTTTAATTTACTCCAGATCATGGAATACCGGCGGAGAATTTCTAAGCAGGATCCCCAAACATGATTATTCTCATATTCCGGAATTCCCGAATTCGGAGCAAGAATTCTTTTATCAGTTCTCGTCCGATCCTCAGCGTTTCTCTCGAGAAATTGTTTCCTTAATTGACAATGAAAACCCGAAAGGGTTCGGTGATCCAGCGTAGTTTAGCGATAATTGAATTTACAGTAAGTCGAAACGAAAAGCAAAAGAGAAGCTACAAAAAGAAAGACAAAGAAGAATTAAAAGCTCTTCTGCCACTCGCAATGGTAGTTAGCATGTATAGGTCTTCAGTTTAATGAGGAGAAATCAGAAGGGATGTTGTGTAATGCTAAGCCAGGGTCTGCTGTTGATGTTAGGCTAGGTGGTGCTAGTGTTCGGCTTGCTGAACACATTGTTTATCTGGGGATTCCTATTGGTCGGTTTCTGCTTGAAACGCGTCGCCTTTTACCGAGTCATCTGAAGAAACGGGTTTCTTTCGCGTATAGCCGTGTTGTAGCTTATAAGCGACAGTTTGATCGGCGGATTCTGACCCAGCTGTACAATGCAATGGCACAATGGCAATACCCCACTATCTGTACCTAAGTCTTTTTTGGAGGATACTCCAAAAGGAAGATAAGAAAAAGTTGCGGTCTACATATTACAAATATGCTAAGTACCTCCTACGGCTTCCACCATGGACTAGTAACCGTTTTGTGACAAGTCGGTATGGGATTATCGACCCTGATGAAGCGATCATAGCTCAGATCGCCAGATACAACTCTGGTAGTGTTGCTCATCCTTGGGCAACTATTTAGAGGCAATAGTTCTGTCTTTTTCCATTTTGTTCTTTGTTTTTCTTGTGTTAGTGCATGCTCTCGTAGTGTGTTTTTCGTTTTCTTTTCATCTTGTTTCGTTTACATCTTGTTTTCGTTTTCTTTTCATCTGTTTTCATTTGATGGGAAATAAATATATACTTACGTACATCTCAGCTTCGTGCTGTCAAGGTTGGGTAGTTCTTTAAGACCCCTCCGGCTCCACAAGATTTCCCGGACCTACATTTCAATCCCCTACAGTGACCGACTCCAGTCCTGATCTGTAACTGAATATACAGGAGTTTGCCTGCTTTTAAGTTTCATCATACACAGAACAGGAAGAGAGATACACATGTTACAAGATTTCCAAATAGCCCCTACGATGCCTGCATCCAGTCTTGATCTATTAGGGTATAAACTAGGTCTTATGCTCGTTCTTTCCGATTTCCGGTTCCGTTTCTTCCGTTCTTTCCGATTCAACTACTCCGCAGTTGCCGGCTCCATTCCGGCCCTGAAACAGAACATCTGAAACATCATCAGCGTCTCTTGCCAATCGTCAAGTATCATCCACATCGGATAACTCGATTCCGGATTCCCGCTCACTCCATTGCCCCCCCCCCCCCCTGAACGTTGGAATTAGAGTCACAATTTCCAAGTCAACCTTCTCGGATCCCTAATACACCTGGTCAACCAATCGCTTTTCCGTCTGCATGTCGTTCGGTCCCACAGTCGCGTGTTTGGGTATTCGGATGTGCTATGACGAAACAACTTGGCAGGTACACTAGGGCAACGACCAGATTGAGTTGGAAATAGTCATTTCCTCTAACCGACCATCTTGGGGGGAGTGGAGGGAAGGGAAATCCGGAATCCTGTGTCACGAATAACTTCTTAACGAGTGATCGGATTCGCACGAAACTTGACAATTGACAAGAGGATGAGACCGGAAATTTCGTTGCACGCTTAGACTAGAGGAATCGGGATAGGACTTGCTAGGAAGAACAAGCACATGCTCCAGATGAATCATTTACGGAACCGGACTGTATCTGGGTACTATAGGGGGAGTTGGAGGGTGGGGGGCTATGAAGTCTGATGATTGCAATTTTAAGGTACTAACAGATATATGCTAGACTATAAACATGGCTGGCACATGATTCAACACGACAGGGCACAGGAAATTCATGGCACGGTTACAATGGAGTGGCAGGGACCAGACCGGGACCGGACCGGACGATATCGAAAGAGAAAGCATAAGCTCTAGGTGCATCATTATAGAACTGGGGCTTATCCCGGCACTATCGGGGGATATATGCAAGAAACGCCATCTATGTATTATATACTACCGGGGAGTCGGGGGGGGGGGGGGGGGTAAATCTTATGACATGCATAACTCTGGAACGAGTGGTCTGAGTCTGACTTAAATCGAAGGCCCCTTAAAGTCCGCATGCTAAAAGTAATAAAAATTTTATCAAGCGATGTATGTCATATGTCATATATGATCCTTAAGGGCCCATGATAATTCTTGCCTTAATTATTTTGTTTACAAATGAGTTTCTAGTTCACTTAAAGTGCTCATCTTGGCCGCAAAGTAACGAAAACCTTTTAATCAAAAGATACATTCATGATCCCCAATGACCCAAGATCATCTCTCAATTGTTTTGATTATACAGTAGTTGCTAGCCCCTTTAAAGTGCGCATTGTAAGCGCAACGTGCAAAAAAACAATTAGATGACGTACGAAAGATATTTTTGACCAAATGATACATTATTATGATTTTGAAGGGCACAGGATCATTGTACTTATACCTCTAACCCTTATTTCAAATACACACTAACAAACTTTGAAAGTACTTCATGAACTTAATGCTCTTGTTATTTCTTTCAAAGATTTGTTTCGAGGTTTACATAGGGTTTCTGCGTTAGGGATGCGCCAAAATTGTCAGAGGAGGAAAGGGGGTACACTAAGACCAATATGACGGCTGCCGGACTACTGTTATGACTACTGTCAAGCATCGTCGCTGACGTATCCGTTGTATACATTATTTGAATAGAAGGAAAGAGATTTTTCGTAAATGGTAAAAAAAAAGTCGGGCATTGTCTCAGAACGCTCCCACCCCCACCCCTGGAGAGAAAGGGAAGATCCGATTTACCTTCATGACTGTCATTAAACCGCGAAAAATAACAAAAAGATGAGAGGCATCACCCAAAAAAGATAGTCCCCAAAACGATATCAAACCTCTGCAGAAACCACACCAATAAGGTTCAGTATAAGAAAAACCTTCTTCTTGCCCTTGATGTCCGTCGCTTCAGTGTATTCTGTTTGTTGTTTATCTAATATCGGTTATTTCCCTGCCCTAGCCAAGCACTCGTTTTGTGCTTTCCTGGCAGGAATGCTAATTGTGTATTTTTTTTTTAAATATAGTCCAATGAAACTGGAACAGAACCGAAACTTCCCATTCCCATGTATGAAGGTGGGACCCCACCCCTCTCCGCTCAAGGGAAAGAGAAAGGTAGTAATGCATGACATCCTAGTGCTAACTTTCCCATCAAAATGCTTCACTGCCAACACAAACTGGAAATTCATTTTCAAAATATAAAACAGGTAAATACATTCGGAGGAAAAATCAGTTGAGTTTTCAGTCAGTCCAGAGGAAGCATTTAATCTTCTGGTTCCGCAAGAAAATAATTCTTGTCCCTTTGAGTTTCATCTTTCTGTAAATCTGTAAGGTAAAGTAAAATTTGGTACGATTCTGTTTTCTTCGAAGCTGTGAAAATAATGAAAATAAAAGAACAACCTGTCCTTTTCAACGCAGAGTAGAGTATTTTATAAGTAGTGAACTGATAGACAAAGATGCTCCTCAGCCGGGATTTGAACCTAGGACCCTCTGCTTACAAGGCAGTCGCTCTACCGACTGAGCTACCGAGGGGCTTGTTAACAGAGTTCGCAAACCACCCCGATAGTCTGGTAAAGCCGGCAATAGGAAAAGTGATCCCGCCCGAAGGCAAATTCATCTAACCAGTTCACATCCCCATGTCTTTGAAATTAAGAATATAGATGGCACTTTACACTAAGGACTTGTACCGTGACCAATAAACCATACACAATTTTTCGACTATAATTTAGAAGTCTAGGACCCCATTGTCGGAGCCACGTAGACAAACCAGGACCCACAAGACGGGGTCTCATGGCGAAAACCAAATAAAACCGAATATATAATTTTAATGGGGAAGACGCCCTTGAGATGGAAACATTTTATAAGTAGTGAACTGATAGACAAAAATACTCCTCAGCCGGGATTTGAACCCAGGACCCTCTGCTTACAAGGCAGTCGCTCTACCAACTTGTAACAATCATAAAATGTTTCCATCTCAAGGGCGTCTTCCCCATTAAAATTATATATTTGGTTTTATTTGGTTTTCGCCATGAGACCCCGTCTTGTAGGTCCTGGTTTGTCTACGTGGCTCTGACAATGGAGTCCTAGACTTCTAAATTATATTCGAAAAACTGTTTATGGTTTATTGGTCACGGTACAAGTCCCTTGTGTAAAGTGCCATCTATATTATAAGAGTAGAGTAATTCACAAAAGCTAGCTTTCACAGTGCACGCGCCGAATTCGACCTTTCGTAAAACATAATCGCACCGAAATATATTTATGAATGACTGTATTTAAAGCCATTTTTCAGGCCGTATACAAACATATACAACAACAAACAACTACCAAACAAAATCATGTAACGCTAAACTTTCGAATAATAAGACCTTTCCGGACAAAATTTGCAACTGCTACTATATTTACTTTTGACGTCGACTTCAAAATTCCAAGAAGGGGCTCACAACCACCATCCCCAAGAAAACTCCCTCTTACCTCGCTTAGCCCCTGACACCTAAAAAGAAAATGGTCCAGCCAATCAAAATCACCGCAAATAGGGCAAGTATACCGCATTTCCGGGTAACACCTTTTTTCCAAACACTATAAAGAGGGAGACAGTTCGCTCGCACCTGAATCCACGACCTCAGGGATTCTTTTGGAATCCCTACTTTGAAATAAAACTCTTCACCATATTTTTCTTTCACCTTATCATAACTTAAATTTTCCGACTGGCAAAGGTCGCTCCACCATTTCTGGATTTCTTGATCTTCCAGCCTTAATTGGATCTCTGACAGGAAAACTTTGTGATCTGAGATTGGGCCATCACCTCCGTTCCACTCATACGATAAACCAGTGTTGTCCAGGAGTTTCTTGACCTGGAAGGGCCATGAAGATGTTTGTCCCAGGACCAGTAATTCATCATAAGCTGCTCTGATGAGTCTCGAGGAGGACATTGCAGTATTTTCAGCCAAAACTTGATTAATTGGATCTGTCTATGTTTTCTCATGGAGAAAAGTCCCAAATCGCCCTTGATGAAAACTGTGTGGGTTGTGACGTGCAGACCTAGCATACATAACTTTTTTCCAACAGGTATGCAATGTGTTAAATACTTTTGTGGAATCTGATACGATATCGTATATCCTCCAGAGAGGCTGATGCGAAGCCGATATTCACAGAGCACTTTTCCTCAAATACTGAAACGTAGAAACTGACCTCCAAATGAAAAACGTTACTTTCAGTTAAAAAAAAAGAAACACTTGGACAATAAAAAACAGACAAAAAGAAATCAACGTTGAAAAATGATAGAGCAACGTGAATGACAATATCACTTGCAATGTCTTCGATTCTTCTTGAAGTAGTACTGTTTGACACAGGAACAGATCTTAAGGCAGTAGGCTATCTGATTTGGAATAAACTTATTTCATCGACTTTCACTAGGGCTTGTAATCAGAGCCGTCACGCACGGGTTAGGAACAATCATTCCCCCAAAGTGGTTGGCCAGATGGCTAAATAAACGAGTCGGCGCGAAGTGCCGCGGTTTTTCGTAAACACATTTTTAAACAGTCGGTAAAATGACCAGCCAGCCAGTAAAAATACCTTGCCCCCCAAAAAAACATCTTCCTTTACACCTTTCACAACTTTAGTTCCACTCAGTTAGAAATAAAATAAAACAAGATAAAAGGTTTCGTTGAGATCCAAAAAAACAATATTTATTGGACTTTTTTATCTAGACAATCGATATCCGCCTCTTCTTTAAATTTAGCACTATAGTCAGCCGCTCGAAAATAAACATAAGTGATACTGTAGTGCTTTTTTTTATTGAAAGATTAAGGCCAATGGCTAATCATCTGAGAAAACCGAGTTCAGATATTGATGAAAGGTGTGTTTTTACCCATATAAAGGGGGGAAATAAAGGAACGAATAAAGTTCAGATATGATATGGGTTCATCGTGCATTTTATATCGACTTTTTGGGATTCCAAAACACAAGTGGAGGGATATCTATGACATCGCAAAGTTGTCCGTCTGTCCGTCCGTCTGTCAGCACGATAACTCTCGAAGGGAATGAGATATTTTGATGAAACTTGGTTTGAGAATTCTTTGGGTCAAGAGAAAGGTCGAGTTCGTCGATGGGCTCTGTAGCCCTACATTTAGGGGTTGGTTAGGGGGTTCAAATTAAGGGGCAGACAAAATATTTTTACACAGCTAAGGAGATAGTCTATTAAGGGGTAAGAGGACAGACTGAACACGATACTGAAAACCATTTTCTCGCTGGACAAGTAGTTCGCCCGGAATTCGGCCAAAACCGAAAAGTATTTTCGAAGTAAAAGTTTTATTTGAAGTTGATTAGATGTTCGGCTAAGGGACAAAGAAGACATGCTGAACACTTATGTGAAAATCATTTTCTACCCGGACAAGTGGTTCGACCGGAATCCGGCTAAAACCGGAAAACTTGTTAAAAGCAAAAGTTTTGTTTGAAGTTGATTAGATGTCCGATTTCGGGGTAAGTAGAAATGCTTCGCCTGGAATCCGGCTGAAACCGGAAAATTTGCTATGAGTTGTTTTATTTGAAATTGATTAAATGCTGAGGTTAATTACATTATAAGATACGCTGAATTCGTTACTAAGCTTTCTTTTTTTGCTGGAGAAGCAGTTCGCCCGGAATTCGGCCGAAACCGAAAATTTGGCCGAAGTAAGGCAGGAAGTTTCGATCAGTTTCGTCAAAACAGATATGACTTATAGGGGTAAACACACATGTTGAATCCATATCTGAACTTGGTTTTCTCAGATGATTAGCTATTTGGCCTTAATCTGTTTCTAAATTTTAATAGTAAAAATGTTTAAAGAGTCTGGCGAAGACAAGACTCAATTGTCTGTATCAAATATTAAATTTTTGGGATCCTATCGAAACCTTTGGTCTTCTTAATCAAGCCAACCAGCTCTAAAACTTCGCAGACAGTGTGCAGACCAAAACAGCTGGTGAAACTGAGGGGCAAACCAAGAACCTCTCGATCCGACTTACCGACTTTGCAACAAAAAATTTCAGTAGTCGACTTTAAAATTTATCTTTTTGAAAAATTTCGTTAAAATCCCAATCGGAGAAGAAAATAACATCAGCATTAGATTGATCGCGTGTTGTTACCCCGATGCAAATCTTTAATCAAGTTAAGAATGAATTTTGATTTTTACCAAATTTTCAGGTTTCGCCAGATTCCGGGCGAACTACTTGTCCGGCGAGAAAATTAGTTTCATATATGCGGTCAGCATCTCATCGCGTATGTATCTCATCGGGTTTCAAAACTTCCTGCCTATCGGATTCCGGTCGAACTACTTGTCCGGGAAGAAACTGAAGCTTAAAAACGAATTTAGTATGTCCGCTTACCGCTACATCGAATCTCTAACAAATTTCAGATAAAACTTTTACTTTAAAAAAATTCCGGGTTGGGCCGGATTCCAGGCAAACTTCTTGTCAGGCAAGAAAATGAAGCCCAAGAATCGATTCTTTACCCCTACATCGAACGTCAGATAATACTTTTACTTCTAACAAATTTTTCTGTCTCGGCCGAATTCCAGGCGAATTCCAGTGTACAAAATGATTTTCATATTCATGTTCAACTTACCCCCAACTCGACCATCGCATTAGCTTTTAAAAATTATTTTGTTCGACCCTTAATTTCAACCCCCTACCCTACCCCTAATTATAGGGCTACAAAGCCCATCTACGAACTCGACCCGTCCTTTGACCCAAAAAATCCTCAAACCAAGTTTAATCAAAATCTCTCATTCCTTTCCAGAGTTATCGTGCTGACAGACGGGCGGATAGATGGTCAGATGGACCACTTTTACGAAGTCATAAGTATCCCTCCACTTACGTTTTGGGATTCCAAAAACGAAGAACATAGCTACACTACTGATTTCTAACAATACTGCTTCTTCGAAGCAGAAAGTAAAAAAATTGGAATATTTTCGCAATGTTGCTTGTAAGGGAATTAAGGTATTCCAAACGGAGGACAGGGCTGTTTGTTATCAGTTTTATGGGGTAAAGTATCCATAGGGGAATGAAGAAATTTGATGGAGGTTTTCTACCGAAACGTAAGTGGAGGGATACTTATGACATCGCTAAAGTTGTCCGTCCATCCGTCCGTCGGTCCGTCTTTTAGCACGATCATTCTCGAAGGGGGTTGAGATGTTTTGATCAAACTTGGCGTGAGGACTCTTTAGGTTAAAGTACAGGTTAAGTTCGAAGATGGGCTATGTAGCCCTATATTGAGGGGTGGGGGAGGGGTTCGAAATTAAGGGGAACAAAAATATTTTTTAAAAGCTAATGCAATAGTCGAATTAGGGGTAAGAAGACTTGCCGAATCCGAATATGAAATTTATTTTCTTGTCGGACAAAAAGTTCACCCGCAATCCGACGAAAACCGGAAAATTTGGGAAAAGTAAAAGTTTAATCTGAATTTGATTAGAGGTTCAGCTTAGGGGCAAGGAGACGTGCTGAGTCCGGATATGGAAATTATTTTCTCACCGGATAGTTAGTTCGGCCGGAATCCAGGCCAAAACTGGAGAATTTGTTTAAAGGATAAGTCTTATTTATATTTGATAACATGTTCTATTTGCGGGTAAGAAGACATGCTGAATTCGTATATGACAATAATTTTCTCACCGGACGTATCGATCGCTTGGAATCCGGCTAAAACCGGAAATTTTTTTAAAAGTCAAAGTTTCATCTGAGGTTCGATGTAGGGGCAAGGAGACATGCTGAATTCGTTTTTGAGCTTTAGTTTTTTGCCAGAAAAGTAGTTTCAGGAATCCGGCCGAAACCGGAAGTTGGGCAGAAGTAAGGAAAGGAGGAGATACTACGTAGGCGATAGGGTAAACAATATGCTGAATCCATATCTGAATATTTGACAGCGCAAGATGGATATCTGAACATATCTGAACTTCGTGAAATTCAGCTGGCGTATCCGTTTTGCACTGTCAAATACGAATTTGGTCTTCTCCGATTATTACCATTGGCCTTAAACTGTTTCTAATTTTTAAAAGTAATAATGTTTAAGAAGTCTGTTGAAGACCGAATTTTTGGGGATCCCATTGAAACCTTTGGTTTCATTTTATTATTAAAATTAAGGCTCGTTTTCCACTGTAGACAGATGCCCTATGGAGGACGGCCGTCTCGAAACCGGAGAACCCGTTCGCGTCCAAACTCGAACGGGAATGTAACAAGAACTGAAAGCTCAAACTGTCCTTGCAAGGGTAGTTATAATGACAAGCATATATTCGAATAATACATAAAATGGATATGACCTTTGGTTTCATTTTATTATTAAAATTAAGGCTCGTTTTCCACTGTAGACAGATGCCCTATGGAGGACGGCCGTCTCGAAACCGGAGAACCCGTTCGCGTCCAAACTCGAACGGGAATGTAACAAGAACTGAAAGCTCAAACTGTCCTTGCAAGGGTAGTTATAATGACAAGCATATATTCGAATAATACATAAAATGGATATGACCTTTGGTTTCATTTTATTATTAAAATTAAGGCTCGTTTTCCACTGTAGACAGATGCCCTATGGAGGACGGCCGTCTCGAAACCGGAGAACCCGTTCGCGTCCAAACTCGAACGGGAATGTAACAAGAACTGAAAGCTCAAACTGTCCTTGCAAGGGTAGTTATAATGACAAGCATATATTCGAATAATACATAAAATGGATACGACCAATATCATTATTTGCATGTCCGGGAACATTAGCCCCTGACACTTCGATTCCCCGATCTAAAAATCGATTATTTGATCATGAGGGAACATTAGCTCTGGACAATTAGATTCCCCGAGTACTCGGGGAATGTTAGCCCAGGGCACATTGATCCCCGACATTACGGGGAAGATTAGCCCTAGGCAAGTAGATTCCCCGATCTGTCGGGGAACATTAGCTCCTGACACATCGAATCCCCAACAAACGGGGAACAATAGCGTGTGGAGTACCGATTCCCAGATGGGGGAACGATAGACACTGCCAAACAGTTGGAGCATTATATGGAAATTATGACTAAACCTCAGCCATTTATCCGCGGCCCGTGACGTCACACGAGAAGTCTATATTTCCATTGACTAACGGAATTGATTGTCCCTAGAATGGATTATAAATGTAAATGCGACCGGCGCCTCGCTGGCCGCTCGGCTCTACACATATCGATACAAATATATATTCTGCAATATTAATTTAATCGGATTTACCTATTTCTTTCATGACGTCACAAAAACCTCACGGGCCGCTAATAATAGGGTGAGGTAGAGTCAACGCCATTATTTTGATCCTTGGTGCCATGACTCCATCCATCAAGCCTTGAATTATTTCAAACCTAAGAAATTCGGTTTATTTATTTTTTTTTATTTGCTCACTATTTGATGGTGTTTTTTTTGTGGTTTGAACATTCATAGTGGCAGTTATAGGGATGGTTATCATTGTATGTGTGATAGAAAGACCATTTTTTGTGGCCCGCTTTACCTTAATTACCTTAATTTGCATTTCGGAGCAAATTAAGATATGTAGATCTGTTGAATGCTCCTGAGTTGGTATCAGCAGGTAGGAGCAGGACGGGATGTCCCACTCATACTTCCAATCTTTCTTGACCCACTCTTTGTCTAGTGCCTTCTTGAATGCTTCAGGAGTAGTGCTTCGATGGAGTAGGAATGGAATGCTTCAGGAGTAGTGCTTGAGACTGGTGCTTCGCACAGTTCTTTCCAGGGGTTGACAAATCTGTTGGTGAAGAAACTTTTTCTGGCCCTGGTTTTGACAGACTGTTTGAATAACTTCTTTGAGTGTCCTCTGGTGCACCATGCGGGCCCGGGTCGCTGGGCAGGATCTTGGCGTATGACGAGATCAGCAATTTGCGGGTCATGTCGCTACGGTTGCGGCTGTACACAAGGGTAGGAAGGTTGAGAGCCCGTAAGCGACCTTGGTGTGGTTTGTCTCCAAGGTTTTTGATGGCCTTAGTTGCTCTCCTCTGAACTCCCTCAATTAGCCTGACATCTCCTTTGTACGTTAGGAAGGCAGCGCGCATGGCAAATCCAAAACAGGTTTGACTAGTGCCTTGCAAAGTTTCAGGAAAACTAGTGGGGATCTGCTGGTAACTGTTCTTCTGATCTGACCGAGGTTTGGGTTGGCCAGGGACACGCTCATGATGGTGTTGGCATGGAACTTGAGAAGGCTATCAGCAATGACCCCAAGGTCGTGTTCCTCTGTGCTGTTCTTGATGGGTGAGTCGGAGTTGGAGGCAGGTTCATGCATTCTAGTTTTATTCTGCCCTGCAAAACTACCCAGAGGTATCTGAAACGGGTTTGAACAGGATTTATGCACAACAGGTTTTAAGGGAGTTGGTTACGAATCATTATCTAGTCTGCAACGTTTACACCACTCACATTTTATTTAGTTTAATTTAATTTCTAATAAATGCGGCACAACTTTTCATGCGCGAGCAAATTAATTGGCACTTGTCATTAAAATTGTCATTAAGCTGATAGTTCCGCCAGAGCTCGGCTTTCGGTGCGATTCACAAGTAGATTTCTCGGCGGTGTCAAAATAGGCCCCCCCAGAAAAACTTTGGAAAGGATTAAGAATTTACACGTGTAAAAAAAAAAAAAAAATCAGTACCTGAATCTATTTCTTTCGATAGTTAATTGTGGGTTTTTCTCTCATTTCTGTCTAAGAAATGTCATTTGTAAAAGAAGAAACGTCTTGCCAAACAAATTCAAAGATTTATCAAACTTACTAAACGGTGGACAATGATAATGTTGCTTTGGTTCGCGGTAATTTATCCAGAACGCAGCTCAAACCTCACTAATCGTCCTCGTTTTCGCCCAATCAACCTTAGGTTGCCACTTAGCCTATACTGTAAAAAAAAATCTTGCAGTATTTGCTACTGGGATTAAACTTGTCTCTAAAACTATGATCTTATCTCTAATTCAGATTAATCTTAGCTCAGTAGAGATAAGATTAATCCCAGTAGCAAATACTGCAGTTAACTTTAATCCTTACTCGGAGAAACTTTTTACAGTGTATGCAGGGTGTGAATACACTGTTTCAAGCATGAAGTAATAGGTGTCCAGAAATGCCCCACAGGTATCCGAAGTCGCCCCATGGTAGGGGCGACTTCGGACACTTGAAGAGGTCATACGTTTGTGGGTCTCACCAAGAAACGAGTTGACGGAAGTCATTGAAAAAAATGCCTAAGAAAACTGAATAAGTAAGCTTTCTACAGATACCAAATCGAAGTTTGTATCTTTAGAAAAGCGTCTTTTAGGGGTAAAAAAACCTGAAATCGTCCGGTTTCGCCCCCCCCCCCCCCCCCCCCTCTCCCCTACCGTATATGCGAGAATGTTTTATGGAAAAGGGAAAAATTTGAAAATAGAAGGTAGTTTTTCTATTCGAGTTTGGAAAGTATAAAAAGAAATTAGTCTTTTTTAAAAAGGAAAGTGTAAGTCAAGTTAAAGCAGGGTAAACTGTTAGGTAATTTTTGTATTAACTTCAGTGAATTGTAGATGGGGACGTAGCCACTTGCTTTAGTTCAACCTGAAACAAGAAATAATGGAAAAAAGAAGTCTGTATCCTATCTTCCGTCCTTTGGTTTCTAATGAGTGTTCTTTACATCAATTTTTGTGCCCGAGTTTCTTTTTACGAGAAAGTTACGAGGTTGTATCCTTAAGTCTGTTTCCAAGAACGAAATGAGACTATTCAACCAATCAATCACCTCAGTCCACTTGATCTTTTCACAAATAAGATGTATTTCTGCAAATTAAAAAACAATCTAGAAAAGTAATATCTAATTGTCTGAATTGGGGAGTGCCCGTGCAATGGAAAATATTATTTGACGGTACGAAACGGATAATCAATCAATCAATCAACTGTATTATCCTACAGCTAGAAGCAGAATACAGAAACTAACTAATACACTTACAAGATATAGCCAGAAATAAATGATGGGATGAAACTCCGTAAAAATTGGGCAGAAGGATTGGCAGGATATGGAGAAAACTGATTGCCAGTATTCCTCTCGGACTGACGCACAGAAGACGGGAGGGGAGGGGATATTACTGCGCGGTCAGTTCGGAACGTCCAGTTTAGTGAGATCCTTTTCACATGAGATAAATAAGTCAGCTACATTTTATTACAGCTATATTTCTCTAGTAAAATGTAACTATGCAATCTGTTCAGGAAACCCTATTGCCAACTACTCATAAATAGATAACTTACAAGATCTTCAGTGGATTCTGCGAATACAACATCTGTGTTATTAGTCGGATAGGAAAATACAGAGAAATCTGTTGTCTCTAGGGGAGCCAATAATAAACTTGTCTCATTACTTGGGCATATTGCAGACCATTTTGAATTCACGTCTGACAACCAGAGCGTATTTCAGCCAATTTGTTTCATTCCAGATCACATCTCGCAGTTGTGCAAAGATTCATTTCTCCAGGGAATGTATCGGAAGATAGATGGCGCGACACTGACTTCGCGATCGGAGAGAAATGTCAACTGTGTTTTGACCTTCCAGACGGAGACGGTTCTTCAGAAATTTTCACTCCGCTTTCAGTATCTACAGCTAGACTGTAACGATCGTTTAACGATATACGACGGGGCCCACGCGATAGGAAATCCGAAGGTAGGTGAAAAGCTGGCTTCTTTGGAGTTTAACTGAACAGCCTATTTCACTATTTACGTAAGCATGACGTTCAGAATACCTACGGCCGTCCTCGCAACGCAAAATTCTACTATGACGCAGGAAATTTGAATCTTAACACAAAGGCGGGTTTTTTAGTGGCCAGTGATCAGCTCGCGGAAGGTACCTCACTGCGTGACCACTTATTTTTCGTAAATTGTTTTCGTCAAGAATACAACACAGGTAAAAGCTGATAGAGGTACCACAAATCTGACACGGAAATTCCACTATCTTAAAACCGATTATTAGTGAATAGCCGAACAACGAAGTAACGCATTTTCATCGGATCTTCAAGACTCTTAAAGTGAGTAAGTGGTCGGTAACTAGATTGTCCCGTCTCAGCCCTTTTCAGTTAAGCTTTAAGGAAGATTGGCAAAGAAAGAAAATCAAAGAAGTCCATGTCTGCGACCAGACTTGAATTTTAAAGTGGACAATCATTCTGTAACAGTAAGATGCACAGCTTCTATATGAAGGACAGAAGATTATAATATACCACGAGATCTTCCACTTCTACCGAGAAACGCACCCTCATTTTTATTTCCTTTCCGCCTTTTCTTTTATCTGTAGGCCTACGCCCATGGTACTGCTGGCCTGTTGTCATGGATTTTTGGGCTTATTTCAGCGCATTTGTTTGAATACGCTTTAGAGATAATTATTGATAGTATACAGTCACCTATCTATAGTCTCACATTACCTATAGGTAAGTAATAATAAATATTAAAGAAAATCAGATTCGAAGACGGGTGTAATCACGACGATCAATGAATTTGTAACATAGTCAAATTGTTCAAAATAGTCGACGGTTGAACGATAATGTAACAAGAGCTGAAAGCTCACATGGCATTTGCAAGGGTAGTTACCATGTATATCAGCTAAGGCTCACGCTGTAAAGGTCGAATTTCCCATTCGGGACCTGCCCCCCCTCACCCCACACTGGCCGGGTCCGATTCGGATGTACAAATTGCAGATCTAGGTATCAACCCCCCTCCAAATACAAACTATCTTGTCATCGGATCCGGTTATAACTTTAAATGGCACATCGAAGGCCTATGATCGTGCTGTCCGCAAAGTTCCGTCCCGAACCCAACACTCTCAACGTGCTACAAGTTCCCGGGACCCCCTTCAAACTCCCCCACATGGTACACCTCGGTTTTATGAGTTTCTAATCCGGAATGTTACGTCCTGATCACCCTACCCGAGCATAGGATTTTGAGGACCCCACCACAGTGTCGGAGCCCAGCACAAACTTGTCAACTGATCCGATCATTGGATTGAGAGCTATGCGAATCAGAAGGTTTCTGTCCCCCTTCACTCCCCACTTAGTGATTAGATACGTTCTGGAACTCTAAGCAGAACGTCTAGGACACGGGCCCTTGCCAACTTTCAAATCCCATCCGAATAGGATTACTCGTTATGCATGTCAGAAGCACAACATTTCCGGGACCCTCCTCCAATTCCCCCACATTGCCTGCATCCAGTCTGGATGTGTGCGTAGTACTAGTGTTTATGCTTTTCCTTCCCTCCATCCTACTCCCCACACTATTTCAGGTACCACCCCAAACTCCAATCCGGAATTGAAACGTTCATTTCTTTATTGATTTATAACCTATTCCCTCTGCCCTACGACTTAGTGTCCGGAGTGACAACATACATTCCGTTTGCCTCCATGTTTCAATTTTTGTTTTCCTCCACAATTTTCACCGTTAACTTGCTGAGATCCCATGACTTTTTTGGGAATTCAGTAACTTCGGAGCTATTCTCTGTCTATGCCTCAACGTTTTAGACAAACAATGTAAGCTACTTTCAGTCTGCCTCCACAGCTAGCTCCCCTCCCATTCTTGTGAATTTACTGAAGCTGTTTCCTCTGTCAACGCCCTAGAGTTTCTTGAATAGCAATGTATTTTCCGTCTCCCTTCATCTTCCCACTGCTGTTATCCCCCATCTTTTATCATTTAACTCCTCACACTCTTTGATACTGCTTGGGAAATCATTGACCTGAATTAACCTCCATCGTCTGACTCCTCGTTTCCACTCTTGTTATTCCAAGTCATTTCCAAAATTTAGTAGCTTACACCCCATGAGATCCTTAGGAATTCATTGACTGTCGCACTGTTTTCTCTGTCTAAGCCCTAGAGTTTCTCGAGTAACAGTATACTTCCGACTGCCTCAACGTTTCCGTTCATGACATCCAAGATCTCTTCAGTAATTAACTACCTCGCGCTCTTTGATACCGCTCGGGAAATCAATGACTTGAACTTCCTTCTACACCTTTCTGTTCATTTTCCACTGCTGTGGTTACCTTCAATGCAAAGCGGTGGTAGCGGTGAACTGAAAAGCTGGAACCCCGTTCCTAGCGGACAGAGCGGTACCGTTTTGCAATCCCTCCTCGAGTTTTAAAAACAATCTACTGTACATACATTCGTCCCTGCGTGGAATATGCGTGTCCTGTATGGCATTCCGGACTGACAGTAGAACAGACAGAAAGACTCGAGTCTATCCAGAAGAGGTTGTGCAAAGTGATGCTTGGTCCGGATTATGTTTCCTATGAGGATGCTCTGGTCAAGCTTCAGTTGCCGACCCTTGCGGATAGGAGGCATCAACTGACGATGAACTTTGGAAAAAAATGTTTAACTTCTGACCACCACCGGACTATTTTCCCAGACTTTGAAACTCCAGACCAGACCAGACCGAACACAAGGGGAAGACTAGCTAACACTGACAAGCCACGGCTTCTCCAACCCCCCATAAACTCAACCGAAAGGTATTTATCTTCGTTTGTGCCTTACTTTATTCGTAATTTTAACTGTCAAAATACCTAGAAATGCTAGGAAAAAAACTGCTAGGAAAAAAATACCTAGCAGTTGTAAATGCTATTAAGGAAATAAATGAGTTATTATTAACTGTTCTATCAAAAAAGTTTGTACACGTTTTAAATAGGATCGACTAAAAAGAGGCACGGCACGGCACGACATAGTGTGGGAGGCATGGGTACTAAAAAGGAACCTTTCAGGCTTCAGAGTGGGTAGGAACAATGTTCTAACGTGCCTTCTTGTATGCTCTGGAGTTGTGAACTCTCACTTTCTTGTCTACTTCTACTACTTGCTAACCTCTTTTTATTACTCGTGACTCCTGCACCATGCCGTGCCTCTTTTTAGTCGATCCCGTTCTCAACAATGAGGTCTTGTGTGTGTTTTAGTTTTATGATTTTGTGTTCACCATTTTCAGTCTGAGTTATTTATTCTGCTGTTTTGACTGACATTATTGTTTTAATATCATGTATCCTGACTTGGACAAAACGCCATTTGGCCCCAAGCTACTACTTTTGTTGATGCTTTGAAATAAACTGAAACTGAATAACTGTTTTGGATGAATGTAGGCGCGTGGGTGGTCTTCAGCATAATGGGAACGCATTAAGAAACAGGAATAAAAGATTAAAGTCATAAATCATTAGGTAAAAGTCAGTCAAAGACTCCAAAAATTCCCTGTATGGCACGGTCGTTTTATAGCTACCATTTGGTCTTTGTTTTGTGTTATTTTTTATTTCATTTTATCTTCTTACTTTGTTCTTTTGGGCAACTAAACAGCGTTCACTCATAGGCCACAGATTTGACTGTTCTATTTTCGAAAATGGATAGGCTCAAATCTAGTCCGAGGTGAGAAATCATACGAACTAATTTCCAGATCTCGCATCGTCCATGTTCTCTGAAGCTGTTTTTACACGGAGGGTATTTACCCGTACTCCGCGCGTATTTTTCGCTCGCAACAGCAACCAACAAATCCCCGGGTATTTTGGACTTAAATTTCGCGAGCGGGAATTTGTTTGTCGAAGGCTATTCTTCGACGTCAGCAACTACAAAATCGGATTTTAGAGCAATAGTTTGATTACGCCCAAATAAGAAGTCATCCAAATGGACAAATGTTGGTGTCTATTGTTGCGAGATATCCTGAGCGCCTTGGAATCTATTGCCACATGACAGTACTCTCCCTAGAAAAATACCCCGATCCCTCTCGTCTCCGGGGAAAAATACCCCGCCAATGTAACTGATCCTTGAAATCACAACAGTACTCTTGTTTTGGAAGTGCTTTCCTCCGCAAGAAAAAAGTTCCTGCAGGCAACACGTTTCCGTGATTCAATCTTCTTCTATTTCCGAAGTGATTTCCGCTGGTTCCTTATCCGTATTCAGCACGAATCAATTCCGCTTCCGACAAGAGGTTGCACTGGATTCATTTCTTGTTTGCCAAAAATAAAGAGTGGTTCTGGCGACCTCACGAATTCACTTTCCAACAAGAATCCGCCGAGCACCATAAAAAAACTGAAACACATCGGGCCTTTACAACTTCTCGCTGGATTGCCGAATAAACTTTCGACGCACGACTGGATTTAGTTTCCACGTACTTTCCAAAATTAGCCAAGTGCCAGAACAGTATCGCAGAGCGAAGCGAGTTTAAGCCGCAGTTGCAAGAACATACGGCGGATAATCCACCGGGGTCCACCAGTCTCATGACAGTTCGCAAGCACTATCTCTGTCAGTTTTGTATAATCAGTAAGTCTATAAGTTTTCAAAGCAGAAACCGTTACCTTCCCAGTCGTTTTACAACTCCAGATGAAACAGGAACCTTATAAACTAGACAGAAAGCTTTCTAAACTTGCCTATTGTCAGTTAAAAGCCTACAGACGCCCGTTTTTTTTCTTTCTTCTATTCAGGCATATTCTCGACGTTTCCCGAGGAACGGCTCGGCCGAGCGAGTTTACATGTCAAGCAGCGCAAACTTCGCCGTCGAATACAAGGCCCGCGGACAAGTCTTCCAAAAACAAGGGCATGAGAAGCTTTAACATGTTTGTTTTCATTTTGCAAGGCTGATAGGCAAAATTGCCCGTCATGTGTTTCGGGCTCCTTTCATTGATTGGCTTTCCCACTAGTTAACCACGGCGCGCATAGTTTTCAAGTATTTCGCGTCGGGCCGTCACTTCGGAGAGCTTGCGTCTGGATGCAATCGACAAGTAAGTAAGTAAGTAATTTATTTCCGACACGCCATTTGGAAAGCGGAGTATGTAAAATAAAATAAAAAAATTAAGTAAAACACAACAAATACACGCATACTTAAATAGGATCTTCTCATCTTCTGCATCTCCATCTTCGGTGTCAACAAGAAAGTTGTTTTTTCCACGGGGCAAGTATTGGTATTTAAGATAAAAGGTATCCCTAAGCCATTATTTCCTAAAAGATCACTTCTAGTAACATTCGTGCTTTAGATGGATAGACGTTTAATGTCAGAGTAAATCCTTTATAAAACATATTGGCACTGAGCAATCTATTTCCACGAGTCAAAGATCTTTTCCTCCTTGTTCAATACGAAGTATTTGAGAGTCCCCTCTTTCTACCATCGTCTACCTTATCCCTATTTTTCATGAAAGGGCCCTATTGGCTTTCCAGGTTGAGTTATCGTGCCGACACACGCTGGAAAACATCAAAGTAACGCCAACCCGAACGAACTACTTGACGATAAAATACGTCACCGACGCCTGGGGCAACGAGGCTAATGGATTCCAGTTGGTCATAACAGCTTTCAAGGATAAGAGTAAGTACTGACTGTTCCGTTTTATTTCGGAAGGACTGCAGAGGGAATGAGAGAAATGGTGCTGCAGGCAGTCAGTAAATAAAAGGAACGTGGTGTGGTTTGCACGGAAAGCGGGCTTTGTTTGTATTGGGCAAACAGGGAGACGAGTACAGCGCTGGGAGTTTTTCGCCCAGAGGTCATTCGTCGGGTGGTGAGAAGTATTATTTTCTGATACAAAACTCTGGGCAAAAAGAGTCCGATAACCAGGAGTAAAAAAGATCCAAGAGCACACGCAAGAAAAGCAGGCATATGTACTATTTAAAGAAATGCTAAGTAATTGCTTAGGATGGACAGCGTGGTGGCGAACCAGTCACCTCCTGACATTTATGAACGAACCCAATTACCGGATCAATTTCTTAGGGGTCGATAGAATTCTTTGGATCGGGCTGCTGATTTAGACCGAATGGAAAATTCGGAAGGAATCCTGTAAAGACCTGAAAGTCGAGAGAAAATACCAACTTGTCCTAGGAATCAGACTAGGTAGTCTGATTAGTAGTTATAAAAAACACGAGGAAATAATATGCGTTCTGTAGTTATTGGCGTTGGTTGTAGTTGATGGTTTTGCCGAAATCCGGAGAAAACCCACATCTGGTTAAAGAACCAAAAAACAATCTAAACTGAGTCTAACGAATTGTTCGTAGACATTCCGGTTTTAAACATATTCCCCCATTTATTACATGACATGATCGGCGACAACTGTATGATTATTTTGGAGGGCTACAGATCCGCTGGTCCATTTTATAGTTTGTGTCGTTGCCAAATATTTCAAGGTTAGAGGTACAAGCACACAGAGGAACAACACACATTCAAGGAGAAGTTCATTCGGTGAAAATCAATTATATTATGTCGCGGAGCAACGAAGCAACACATTTTCTCCGGATTTTCAAGCTTATTTATGTGAAGGGGTCACTAGACTGTCATATTTCAGCCCTAATCGGTTAAAGAGTGTCTAAAGATAAATCTAAAACTCAAAAATATGTCACTTCCAACGATGATGAATCCCTGGCTATTGCTGATGGAAGGAATTTGAGAAACAAGGAACACCGCGGAAAACGGAATGGAGTAATAGGCGATAAGCGGAGGGATGATACTCGGTAGTTAACAACCTGAAGAAGGCGAAGGTGCAGTTGTGTCCCAGACTATGACACATTGTTCGAAAAAAACGCTTGCTTGCACCACGAAACGAACGAGCAGATTGTGATTTCGTATTCATATTCGTATTCGTTTAATTAAATAGCTATCGTAGCACTCAAAAGAGTACGCTAAATTATGCTAATTTTACAATCACAAAAAGGTCACTTGTTTAATACACTTACGAAATATGGCACAAAGGAGTTTGCGAATCTGTTCGTACGGCACTTGACTGGTTTGCTGCAATGCCTAGTAAAAGTCTGCTGATCGATGAGGATGGTGGAAGTATGGATCGGTGCTTCTCGTTTGCTAATAGCGTTTTCCCGAATTTCAAGTCCAAACAGCGTATATAAAGTCGAGAATAGTTCTGTGCTAGTGAAATTTTAATAATGTGATGTGTAATATCACGAATTAAATAAATTGATTGATTGATTGATATGAGGCCACCTACGGTACTTCTTTATTCGTAGGTGACCATGCTTGCAAAGAAAATGATTTCAAATGTGCCCACCGTGAACTGTGCATATCCAAAGACCTCCTCTGTGATGGAGTTGACCATTGCGGAGACTCTTCAGACGAATATTCAACATACTGCACTGGTAAGTACGCCTAATATTCTGAAATGCGATATCAATCAAGTTCTATAGTCTTCGTAAATAAAGCAGTATGTCTTCAAGCAAAACAGTGATACGAGTGGTTCAAGGTTCAAGGTTTTAATTAAACTTCTGTATAAATTTATAATGAATATAGGGTCAAGCCGGAGACACTAGGTCGATTGACAAAAACCCGGATGTAGAACGAGGGCCATGACTGACGATCGATGTGGTGATGATGTGGCGTCGCGTGTAGGTCCTTGTATCTGGAATTACGGCGAATCCGAAATTCTTATAAAACAACAGAAAATACATGAAATAAACTCGTGGTACGAGTGTGCGTACGGCATCAAAACGTAGACATAACAAATTTAAGAGATAGGCTAACTTTCCAACAACTTGGAAAACGTATTCAATATCAAACGGTTATCAGTCTCACGTAGACCGGTGCCTACAGATACGGAATTCAAGGGCGTGCGACGGGCACATGTTTTAGTGGTACATCGAAGCGAAAAATAACCAAAGTTCGATGGGATCTTAAAGGGTAATATTCATCGATTTTTCATCTAGCCTAAAGATTTCCAAAGATTTTCAATCTTCACCGCAGCTAGGGTGATCCTGTTATATATCACTGACCGACCACTGAACCGGATCTATTGGATTTGTCTTTAATTTCCGGTTTATAGCGCAGATCACGACGGAAATACCAGTCCTAGTAGGAAATTCGGAAGATATTCTGGTCCAGCGTGTTCTTAATGTACACATACATCAACTTCAATAATTTTGTCGGATAGAAGAACTTACAAAACATGCATGCTATTACCGTAAATCCGAAACCGTAAATCCGAAAACGTAATTACCGTAAATCCGATAGGACTAAACGACCCATCTACGAACCGTACTTTACCAGTGAATCCTCATTGAAGAACATCCTCGCTTGAAGAACATACTTCCTCGTTTGAACATTATATATCGACCCCTTCGACCTTCGATTACACTAGATCTCTCCGACGTCCATAGAATAAACAAATGAATGCCTTAATCCACACGCACAGAGCTATGCTCTTTTGAGAAAAAAGGATAGGACTGCTATAGCCGAAAATTGGTCGACAAACTTTGTGTCCGGTTTTCACCGGATTGCGGGTGAACTACTTGTTCGGCCAGAAAATAACTTTCATATTCGAATTCAGCATGTCTTCTTACCCCTAAATCAACTATCTGAATGGTTTTTGAAAAATATTTTTCTTTGCCCTTTAATCTGAAACCCCCTCCCCCACCCCTAAATGTAGGGCTACAGAGCCCGTCTACGAACTTGACCTTACCCTTGACCCAAAGAATCCTCACACCAAGTTTCATCAAAATATCTCATTCCCTTCCAGAGTTATCGTGCTCACAGACAGACGGACGGATGAACAGAACTGACAACTTTTGTGACGTCATAGGTATCCCTCCACTTACGTTTTGGGATCCCAAAACCAGTTTTAGCTTAATCTCCATACTGACACAAACAGCTGGACAAATACATTTGCTAGAACTACTCCCCCCCCCCGAATTCCACCGACTTAATAAGTTCACAACAAGTTTTAACAAAATATCTCAACAGCTTCGAGAATCATCGTGTTAACACATATGTAGACAGACGGACAGATAAACTTTACGAAGTCATAAGTGTCCCATCCCTAACATTTTGGGATCTCAGAAATGGCTATGGGTTCTTGAGAATTTTCATGGCTGAATGTCTCAATGGCGAGGGGACAATGCCCCCACGAACAATCCGTTTCACGAACAATTTGTCATACTTAGAACAACGGGTAGTTCACGTCACGGAAATACGTACGTATTGCTAATGTTCGTTCCAGACACAGTTTGCTTCAAAGAAAGTTGAAAGAATAAATCATTCAAAATATTCGTTGGGATAGCTGACATGAAATCGAAGTCGAGATGCTCGAGCTTGGCCAGTCGTGGCCTTCTGTGAAATAATGGACACGAGACAAACCTGGGATTTGAACTAAAACGCAGCAACTACATACACCCGTGGCCGCGGGCGGGAAATTGGATCGATAACCCCTTCACTCTCCCTAGAACCTTTGAAGCAGCCATACCATTCACTATACCCATCCATCTTTGCCTCCATTCCGGTTGTACATTTTTGTCACTTATAAACTCCTATTTTCATACAATTTGTTTCCTATCCGGGATTACACAAGTCTTCAAATTGCCGTTCGTTGTCTGGGCAAAATATCTCGATCAGGCCCCACTTTTGGCAGGCGCGGTTGTTTTGTTTCTTAAAGGCACAGAAAACTTGACTACGCAACTTTCGGCCATCAGACCGACCTGGGGGACTTAGATAAAGATACAGGGACTTATTGTCGATAGGACCCCATTCTTTGTTATCTCGAACCCCCTCTAGTGCTCCCAAAGCTAGCTGGCAGGCCCTTGCCCCCTATACACTGTAATTATGCACTTATACACTATAAAAGCCCGCCTTTGGCCGTGTTGACTAATAACAGATCGGGACAGTAGTCAAGAGGTCGTGCGTTCGATTCCTACTCCCGGCAGACAAACCTTTTGCTTTTTTTTCTACTAACTCGAAAGTCGAATTCTCGGAAACTACCCGGAAACTGCAATGGTCGTATCGATAATTTTTCTTACTCTCAACATCGACTGAGGGTACATTCTTGAAATGTCAGCTAGCTCCCCGAGTCAACATTTGAGTCAAGTTTTCTGTTCCTTTAATACATTTGATTTGTATTTTATTGACCTTATTTCATTGACCTTATCATTGACCTTAGCTTGTTGCTAGATGAACTCCGTTGTTAAATTTCGTGGTTTTGACCATCGCAGTGTATGTTTCGCGGTACTGGCCGGACATCCCAAAAGGAGTAATTTTAGATAGTCCGCGAAAACAAATCCTGTTTTTTTCTTCCAGATAGTGACCTGAGCTTCATTGTCTTGGACCAGACTGTATTGATAGTTGTTTGTGCCACCGCTGGCGGAGTGGCGGTAGCATTGGCGATCAGTATCGCCATTTGCCTTTGCAGGAGAAGAAGCCCACGGATGGTTACTACGCACCCTGGAACCTTACATACTCATAGTAAGAAACTATACTCATAATTATTCACCCACGGCGAAGTGTCTGAAAAATACTGTCGAGCCGTAATCGTAATTTCTTGATTGTACAAAAAGCAATAAGTTTCTAACCCATACTTCTTTCTCTATGGAGAATTAATTTGACAAAAAAAAAACTGAAACAAAAATTCCAAGTATGTATATTAAAGTTCTCAAACAAGAACAGGGGAGTATTCAAGTATTTATTTATGTATTAAAATGACAAAACACTGGACAACTTGGTCTATTGGCCTAGAAGGAAAATAAGCTTGTGTAGACCTAGCTAAAACATGGGGGAATAAGGACAAACTTTCAACATGCGACAAAGATCGTAGGATTATCGGAGATCATGAAGGTCTTTGTTTCTTTAGTCCAGAAACGTAAAGCAACATGATCATAGTCCAGTAGAGTCGACCTAGAGCTCGACTAATGCGCTGCACACGGTTAGAATGTAGTTTACGGGTCAACAAAATAGTCGACTATCTTCACCTAGTGAGTTGCAATTCCAGACACGGGAGCTGCGAACTGATCTTGTACTTGCTCCAGACTCCAAAAGCCTCCCGTCATAATTGGTTGATAATTCAGACATAATTCAAGACCCCCCACCCCACCCCTCACACACACGTTTTCCAACAAGGGTGATACACAGATTAATAAGCCAGGAAAGGGATACGGAGGCAAACTTCCTGGTCGCAGATCGTCGAATTTAGATCCGAAAGCTGCGGGAAAGACTCAGGAAGAAGTTAGTCTATCGTCCACTAAGTTGTGAAAGCATCCAAGCTAAATGCTGACGGGATGGCAGCATTCCGTAGACAATTATTGCAACACCATCAAACCTCTACCAGGAAGTAATCACCCATTCTGCGTCTAAAGTTACGGACTATATGACTGGTCAATATAGTCCAGGTCCCCCTTTTCCGGAGGGAATAGGTGTGAGACCCCCGAAGGGCACATCTAGATCCCAATCAGCTCACGAACTGAACTTACTGAGCAATCTGGACACAGTTGCCCATGAAAGGGGGCGGGGGTCAAACTTGACATGCCCTTCGATAAAGTCACATAGAAGCCAAGCCAACAAGTATTACCAGATTGACACTCTCGAAATCCCTTGGAAACCCTAGGATCATCACGCGCAGGAAATGTCAACGTTCTTACTCAAAATGTGGCTAAGTTACTAACATAAGTCATTCGGCAATCTAAGCCCATTTGCGACTACAAAAGGTGGACATTGCGAAAAAGTACATCTATACACCAATGCCAACAAGTATACGAAGTTTCAAATTGACACTAGTTACGGTTCACGAGTAATGAACTAAGAAAAATGTTAAAACCGCAAACCGGCTAGAGGAGCCGTAAGAGTGGATTGTTCACAAATTAACACGGCTAAAAATACAACTTTCGCATTTTCTCCGATACTTGGCAAATGTCTTATGTCTTACGACTGTCACGAGAAAGAGACGAAAGATGCGGTTTAGTTTTACACAGTTAATGCATAAAACATGACATCAGGGTTCATGGCAAATAATAGGCAAGCAAGGGGCACAGAGATTCTTGAGCACATCTTAAATTCCCACTAGATTCCAGCCGCTAAATCCAAGCGAGATTTGTCCTAGCAGCTTACGGTACAGTAGGCCTATAAAGCCTTACTAATTTAGCATGTTTTGTTTACCTTAACCCAAGTTCTAGGGTGGGCTGGCTGCTGAACGAGAAAATGCCCCGAGGCAAAAGCTGATACCCAATCACGGTTTAAGCCGTTGTTCGATTCAGAGAATCCTTTCGCTATTGTAAGGGATCTTTTCGGACTTAGTCATATAGAGTATCCACAGTCGATGAAAGCACCACTCATTATATCACTTGGTATCACGTTCTTCCAGTTTGAAAGCTGTCCGATCGTTCCGTCAGTCGAAGGATCTTGGACAGTTGATTCAGGCATGCATTTCTCAAAATAGCATACAGGTCAACACTCAAAGAGTGGAATGCTTCTATCCGTTGCCTTATCCATGCTCGGCAATCTTGAACAAAATCAATCAATCAATCAATATATTTTACTTCATGACATTACACGTCACATAAATAAAAGAACTGGACAATATAGCCTATATACACATTAACCATCTGGCAGTTCAGGGCAGTAGCAGAGTCTGCGGTACAGACGATAAAACTGCCCGGAACGACAAACCTCGTTCTGGTGAACAGCCTGCAGGAGTGGGTTTCGAGTCTGATCAAGGCGCGTTACAAAATTAACCATCGCTTTCCGCCTCATAATATTAAACGACTCTATCTCATTATCTAAAAACATCTGGCTAGCAGAGTAGCGTCGATTATACGAAAACAACTGTCGGAACGCGCTATTAAAACAAACTTTCAGCTTACTCAATGTCGATTCCAGGTAATTATCAAACAGTGGAAGACAGTACAACTGCGTGCAATATGTTTTAAATAAAATAATCTTCACTGGGTGACTACAACATTTAAAATTACGGATCAAGTGGTTTGCACGCAGGCAAAAGCCACGATATTGACTGGACATGGCTGAATCATCGTGCAGATCATCGTCTAAAACATATCCTAGATACTTGACTTTGTGAACTTGAGTTAAAACAATACCGCCAAGCCGTATGGCAGGGAATATCAAAGATTTAAAATATTTCGGAATAAAAATCATATAATTACATTTTGCGGAGTGAAAAATAATATCATGACAACCAGCATACTCAGAACAAATGCTCGAGTTTCTTATATTGCGAAATGAATGCAAGTCGGAGAGATCGGCTAAAAAGAGGCACGGCATGTTGCAGGCACGAGTAATAAAAAAAGATTAGCAAGTAGTAGAAGTAAACAAATAAGTGAGAGTTCGTAACTCCAGAGCCTAAATGAGGGAACGTTAGAACATCGTTCCTGCCCCCCACACTGAAGCCTAAAGCTAAGAGCACACACAGTCCGGTCACGTCACGATTCAGACGTGAAACTTGGCCCCAGGTTTGAACAATCCACTGCTTAGCCTACTGTCAGATTATGCTGATTGATTGCCAAATAAATGATTGCAGATGACATTAAATAGGTCGTATAAACAGTTGAAATTTCAAACACAGCTTCTAATTTTTCAATTCTCAGGGCACAATTTCGCATGCGTTTAAAATTCGCTCCGGTAAAAGTAGAATATTTTCTACTCAAATCGGAACGAAATTATCGGACCGAATCCGCATGCGATGCGTCAGAATTCCGGAGCGGAGAAGGAAATTCGCACCGGACTGCGAAATTCGGACTGTGTGTGCACGCTACTTAAGTGCCCTTTTATTTTCGTGCTTTTTTTCAGCAGTCCTACACTATGTCGTGCCGTGCCTCTTTTTAGTCGATCCCCAAGTTGGAGACTTCAATTCTAAAAATAATTTGGCCGATTCCCCGTATCTCATCTTTTCGTTCATGGCGACTAACCTATTTTTTCGTGTACCTTTTGGCCTTCCTCTTGATCTTAAGCATTATTCAAATAGATGTAAATAAGGGTAGCCTAATAATGGGTGTAACCAGTACTACGGGGTATGCAGATTTGTCTTTTCCTTTGGCGCGCTAAAAAGCTGTATAAGGATTGACCCTTGTTCTACGCTTGGTTGGGCTCCGCCAGCCAGCCGAGTAAAGAGCAGCTCCGCCAGGGTTTCCACTGGCAGCAGAAAGTGCACTTTGTTGGAAGCTGGAGCAACAGCTTTTTTTCGAAAGAACCCGTTTTGTTCTGTTACGACTGCTTGTTGTTAGTGTGCTTGTTGTTAGTAAGGAACACTGCTGTCCATACGTTAATTTAGTAGTTTTTCACAGCAAATGGTCGTCAAATTGTACCTCTTTACTGCTTTTTGGGATCCCAAAACGTAAGTGGAGGGATACCTATGACTTCGTAAAAGTTGTCCATCCGTCCGTCTGTGAGCACGATAGCTCTCGAAGGGAATGAGATATTTTGCTGAGACTTGGTGTGAGGATTCTTTGGGTCAAGGGACAGGTCGAGTTCGTAGATGGGCTCTGTACCCTACATTTAGGGGTGGGGAGGGGTTTCAAATTAAGGGGCGAACAAAATATTTATTAATAGCTAATGAGATAGTCGATTTAGGGTAAGAAGACATGCTGAACACGAATATGAAAATGATTTTCTCCCCGGACAAGTAGTTCTCCCGGAATCCAGCCAAAACTTGAAAGTTTGTTAAAAATAAAAGTTGTGGCCTAGGCTACTTGATGTTGATTAGTTGTTTGATTTAGGGGTAAGAAGAGATGCTAAATCCGTATACGGCCATCATTTACTACCCGGACATATAGTTCGCCCGGAATCCGGTGGAAACCGGATAATTTCTTAAAAGTTAAAGTTTTATCTTGAGTTGATTAGAGGTCCGACATAGGGTCAGATGATGTGCTGACCCGACATAGGTAGATGTGCTGAATTCGTTTTTGAGCTTTAGTCTTTTGCCGGAGAAGTAGCTCGTCCCAATTCGGCTGAAACCGAAAATGTGGCAGAAGTATAAAGACAGGGAAGTTTTGGTCAATTTCCTATAAGTAGATTTGACGTATAGGGGTAAACACACACGCTAAATCCATATTTGAACTTAGTTTTCTCAGATGATTAGTCACTGGCCTTCTTCTGTTTCTAAATTCTACTGGTAAAAATGTCAAGGAGTCTGGAGGATATTTTCAAGACCAATTGTCTAGATCAAATATTAAACTTTTTGGATCCCATCGAAACCTTTGGTCTTGTTCCGATCTTTAAGAGCTCGAAAAATTAAAGGCCAGTGTGGCAACATTGAACGTCGCACGGATTTTAATTTCAGTCTGAACAAGGGTGTGAAGACGTTAACATCACGTGTAGCGCTACGCAGCTTATTACACCCATTGAACAATGCTTTTAAGAACCTCCGTGCCAAACTTCAGCAAAGTTGTCAAAGCATTGAAGATTTACCGTGCCAACAGACAGACGGGCGAGTGAACAAATTTCATTATTATGGTTACTTTCATTTGAGATACAAAAAGTTCTCTGTTCGTTTTCTCAAAGCGCGTCTGGTTCAACAATGCTATCGATCCAGGACCGAGTGGGACTACAAAGACAGGGGAAACAATGCACATGATTTCGCCAAAGCGAGGACATTCTAAGCGTCCTACTCCTACCGCTGATGGGAGGGCTTGTGTATTCTTCGTGAAATAATAACCTATTAATTACAGAAGGGCCTTTAGTTGCTTGTATATTTGCTGCACATGTAGCTATTCGAAGTCGGACTATATGATACAGATGTTTTGTTAAAGCCATCGGGCATGTACAAACAAAACAATACCAAACAAGGAAGCATAAGAACTTGTATGGTGACAAAATAGCAGAAACTTCGGTCTGATACACTTTGATCTGGTCACATCTGCGTGAATGCAAGCTGAGAAGCTTACCGAAAGTTGTGAAGGAGCCAAACGGGAAGATCGAAATAAGCTTATACGTAGTATGATATGATATGATATGATTTATTTGCTTAAAGCCCAAGGGCCATCGCATACAAAAAAAAAAAAAAAAAAAAAAACACCAACAAATAAACAAATCTCTCCCCCCACAAATCCTAATTACAGAAACTCTTCCCTGTGATTCCACCCTAACCGCAAAAACCTTCCAAGTTGTCTAACCCCAAAAACACTTTTATCCTTAAACTTTTCAACCAACCAACCTTCCTCAAAAATTCGCTCCCCAAATATTTCCACTCTTAAATCATTCAACTCCACACATTCACACATAAAATGAAACAAATTTTCATCCATACAACCACACATTGGACAAAAGTAAAGACCACTCGACCGCCCCTTAACACTACCCATATAATTTCTACGAATTCCCAAAGGAAGGCTATCACTACGAGCGCATGCCATTAATTTTAACTCCTCCGAAGATAACCCTCCCTTGAAAAACATTTCTAATCCCCAACACTCTTTGGCCTTAGCGTAAAAATACATCGACGGCTTCGAATCCTTTTCATGATGCCATTTCTGGATTTCCTGATCTTGTAGGATCCGCTGGACCACTTTACTTACCTCGCCTTGGGAGGCACCCGGACCCTGGCCGTCACGCCACTGGTCAGACAACCCGCATAGATCAAGGATATTTTTTATCTGGAGTGGCCATGAATCACCTGAAGGGTCTCTTAAAGCTTCTAAATACGCAGCTTTCAGAGGTCTTATTCTAGGTAAACTAATAATTTTTTCCCAAAATCTTACCATTTGGACTAGCCTACTACTACGTAATGAAAATAATCCTAGATCACCCTTTAGGACTAAATTACAACTCTTCTGTGATAACCCTAGTACTCTTTTGAAATATCTATTTTGTACCACTTCTAGCCTAGCCCCTGCATTAAAACCCCACAACTCTGCCCCATAATGCATAACCGATTTCACTTTCGTATTAAAAATTTCTTTATGGAACTTCATATCTTTAATATTTTTCAAATTACTACGCAGAATACCATTCACACATCTGTTACCCTTCACCAATACACTATCCACATGCTTACCAAACTTTCCATTCGATGTTAATTTAACCCCCAAATAAATAAATGATTCCTTAATCTCAATTTCTTTACCATCCAAACTTACCCTATCCCTAGTGTTAATTTTCCCCCCCTTACGAAAAACCATCATTATTGTTTTATCAGCATTTAAAGTTAATTTTTTCAGTCTTAAATATTCATTCACAAATTCCAACAAAGACTGGAGATTTTCCTTTGTTTCCGCCACCAAAACTATATCGTCAGCAAATAACAACATACATAGCTCAACCACATCAACACAAATCATAGGTGCCATTTTAGCTCTTAAAAATACTGACAAATCATTAATATATAAAGAAAAAAGCTTTGGGGAAAGCGTGCATCCTTGCTTCAAAACAATTCTAGACACAAAACATTTCGACAATTTCCCAGCAACCCGCACAACCAACTTCACGCATCTATACATTTGGACTAACAAAAAAACAAAAGGGGATGGGAGGCCCATATCCAAAAGACACACCATAAGCAGTTCCCTGTCTACATTATCAAAAGCTCCCTTTACATCCAAAAAAGCAACAAATAGTTTTCCTCCTCTCCGACTAGTATACTTACGAGCTAATGCACTTAAAATAAAAATCTGATCAATCGTACTATAACCCTTCCTAAATTCCCGCCTGAAGAGGGTCTAGAACCTCCTTTTTTTCTATCCAATCACTTAAACGAAAATCTAAAACTTTACAAAATATTTTACTAACCGCGTTCCCTAAATGAATAGCCCTATAATTATTATGAATGGACTTATCACCTTTCTTGAATATCGGGATAACTAAAGATTTGTTCCACAAATCCGGCCACTTACCTTTTTCAACAACACATGAGAAAATAAAAGCCAGCACACTTATTAAATACACTCTACCCCACTTCCAAACCATCGTAGGGATTCCATCCACCCCTGGCGCTGACCGTCCTTTCATATTCTTCATAGCCTTCCAAACTTCAGACTCGGTAACTGGAGCTATCAAACCAATATCCACCTCTTGTAAAGGGTAACTAACGCTATTTTCTAAACTAGCCTCCAATTCTTCCGAAAAAATCGCGTCCTTACGGTCTGTCCCCTCTTTTTCCATATAATAATCCGGCCACGTACTAGCTTCCGGGATCGAATCGTTTTTAAAATTTGAGAGTGAACATTTAATCTCATTCCAAAAAGCCGCACCCCTTTTTTTAACATACGATTCCATAATTCTTCTATTTTTCAGAATTTCCCACTCTTGTTTGTTCTTTTTAATTAATTTTTTATATTCTTTCCTAGCCTTTCGATACTGTATTAAATGCTCCTTCTGATTTATCTCTCGGCTTGTCCTTACCGCTTCTAGACATAGACTCACCTCCTTCCTCTTATTGTCGCAATCCCTATCAAAAAAATCTTTGCCGTCCCGCTGACCTTGCTTACCACATGCAGATTCCTTACCATAGGGATTACCTTATTATATACAAGTTCAACTAACAGCGTAACTGCTTGTTCTGCATCACCCTCTTCCACTGTTCTTACACAATTTTCTAACTCCTGCTCTACGTCTGGGATTCCTAGGCACTGGCTCAACCTTGACTCCAAATTATTAACCGAACCTAAACGTAGAGGTTTCCTTACATCCTCTGCTGTAGGCCTACTGTTAACAGGCCTAATAAAATGACCATTTTCTCTCTGTTCATCCGTCCCTCGTTCTCCAACAAACCAAACTCCAATTGGCACGTGGTCAGATCCCACCACATCCAAAATTCTGAGATCTCTACACAAAGGCCAAAGATGCTTATCAACTAAAACATAATCGATTACGCTCGGCCTAGCCCCTGAAAAACAAGTAAACCCTCCCGATTCCTCCCCTAACCTCCCGTTCAAAATAACTAAATTTTCATACCCACAAAACTCTAATAGGTTCAACCCCCACTTATTTTTCTTACGCTCATGGTCTTTACTTCTCCTTCTTCCAACATTCACTCGATCATCAAACACTTCAACATCCATACTGGCTATCCTTGGAAGGTTTTCCGGATTCTCTCCTACCACAAACTCCTCAAGATTACTAATATAAGCGTTGAAGTCTCCTAAAAAAATGAAAGAAACATTAGGATACTTCACACTCAAATTAACCTTTTCATTTATAAGGATCTCCCAAACATCTTCCTTTGAATAAACACTTGTTTGTGGTGGGATATACACACTACAAATTACAATACATAAGTTTCCTATCCGAACTCTTACCCAAACAATATTTTCTGACTTACTAGAAATCCTATAACACTCATCAAACACCATTTTCCGGATAAATAAACAAACTCCCCCGTATACTCTGCCGTTTCTAGACTTATTTCGCTCAACTGCAAACACCTCATAATTCTCATATGTTAGAGTCCTCGACGGCTCGCACCATGTTTCTGCTAAGCTGATAATATCCCACTGGCCTACTTTACACAAACACTCCAGTTTTTCTCGTTTCAGTCCTTGGACGTTCCAATGTACCGCCTTCAGAATTTTACGCGATTGGCCCTCGTAATCCTATCCATCCATACCTAATTCGAAAAATTCGTCTCTACTCATTTCGCTTTCACCTAGGTTACCACCTCCCGGGGCAAAGTCACCAGGATTTCCAACTTCGAAATTGCCCGAGTCCGCGTAGTCCGTCATGACTAATCTCCGGGGAAGTCCACCCCTAGTGCCTCTTCCAGTGCGGTAACTCCTTGCATGACCCGATGCCCGGCCACCGCTCCGGCGGGAAAAATTCAAACTCGGCTGGGCATAGACATCATTTGGGCTGATTATTTCGTCACTGTTTCGCTTTGCCGGCCTAGCCGAGGGTTCCTGCACAACCCTGCTCGGCCCGGCTTGGACGGGGGTTTCAGTAATATCCGATTCAGTAACTAACGATTGAACCACAACTCCCGTCCCACTATTTTGAGTCGCCGCCGTCGGCGCAGTTGGCATTGGCCGAGACGAATTGTCAAGCGGCCTTCCCATCTCGGATGAATTCCGATTTTCAATTCTCACTATCTTGTCGTGATTTTGGTCATACACGAACACTTGATTTCCGATACGAAGTTGCGCCTCTCTTAAGCATTGTCCTAATAGGTGTAATAAGCTGAATAACGCTATACGCGATATTTACGTCTTAATACACACGCCCGTTCAAATACGAACCAGAGAGGTTCTTATCAATGCAGCGTGCACTGTTGACACGCTCATACAGTTTTTCAAGTTTCTGAAGATCAGAAAAGTGCTCTTAGTGTTACTTGAAGCACGCCAGTACAATTTGGCGCCCAATATATTGTAAAAAGCAAGTAAATCTACGGATGGACAGCACAAGTCCTTGAACTAGCAGTAAGCGGTCGCAACAGAACAAAACGTGTTATTTTTTAGAAAAGTTGTTTCTTCAGCTTCCACCAAAGTAGAACTTTAGTGCTTCCCGTGGCAACCCTGACGGCGCTGCTCTTTCCTCGGCCCGCTGGCGGAACCAACCAAGCGATCTGATTGGCCCTGCATAAGCCAGAATAGAGCGCTAGTCTATTTTCCTTTATTCACCTTATTACAGCGCGCTCCGAGGAAAAGAGGAATCTGTAATAAGCTTTATACGCCGTAATACACCTTACAACACCTATTAGGACAATGCTTTAACGTGACGTCATTTCGACCAGTTGCTCTCGCGCGCTCAAGCATTGGCTGCAGTTTATTTCGTGCGAATTTTTCTTGCTCAGTGTAATCAGGTGATGCCATGAGAGAAAATCGGCGAAGTAATGGGTTTACTTTTAGTAGAACATTCCTTGGTTCCATGGTGGAAAATTTGATCAAGACGGGGCGGACGCTTTGCGCTGATCTCAATCTGAATACATCTTTGATGTCCCAATTCGTGAGATTGCAATAAGGTATAACCTCGTTTAAACATGAAACGATGTCATCGCGCAATGACCTTCCCTGGCTCATCGGCTTGAAATTATACAGAACTATGTTGTACCGCTTTGCTTCGACTCTAAACGTTCTACTCGGGACCTAGACTCTACAGCCTCCCGCCGTAACTCGATGATTTCTTCTTGCAAAGCCTTCGTATTAGCCTCTGTACTTGAGACGCTGGCATTAATTTTCGAAGACAACGCTGCAACATCTTCCTTGATCGCGTCTAAGCCTGCCAGACTATTCTTCACCTCCCGGATTTCTGCCAAGATTTTGTCGGCAGACGGCTGATCCATATTGAAAGCAAAATTTAAAAAACAGCTTTTACCTTGCTTGCTCCCCACAATATGCTCCGGGAGTGAGAGTTTGTTACGTGTTGTCCCGCTTTTGCCCGGGACCTAGCTTAATAAATCCGTTATGAATGAACGCAAACGCCCAGGCGCCAAGTATCCAAGCATTCAGAGATCAAACAAGTTCACTTGGCGAGCGCTACTGGCTGACTGACTGCGCCTTCAAAGACTAACCTTCGTTTCCATATAATTTATGCTCAACAGGGTCCACAAATTACAGTATTTATAGAACTAGGACATATTTTGCAAAAAATCTGTGTCCACTTAATATGCTGATCATGTATTTTATTACGCACTGAAAAAAATGAAAGGAAATAGTCAAATAAGGAAAAACATACGCTATGCTTGCGATAACGGGGTAGAAAGAACGACTAAGATCCTCGGCAAGGGATCCTGACATAGAGAAAGGATCAATCGGTCAAAAGTTTAAAGCACCGCAGGAGTTCTTACAACATCAATGACGGTACAAGAGAAATGCGCAGTATTTCAACGGTCAAGTTACATCTTAGATCTTCCGGTATAGACTACCTTCCCAAATCTGACATTAGAGCATTTCGAATCGGGTATATAATTCCTTCGGAATTCGGAGCTTAAGATTTTCATAATTAGCTTATTAGAGGTTTACATGTATTTAGTGTATTAAATGTGGTTTAATCACATGTATTTACTGTGCAAATGTTGACTTCACCGGCAGTCAGCATCAACTATCGGCAACTACCGGAAAAAAAATCCTTTTTTAGGAGTTAGGACGACGGACAGACAGATTTTCGCTCCCATAAGTATCTCGTCAGCAAGGTTTCAAATCCGAGAAAGCGAATACAGAAAGCACTAAGGACCCTTTGCTCGTAAGCTATTTCGAGATAACAAAGAGACGTTCCCGTGGGTGGAATCTGTTTATCTTTTCTTTTGTGTTTTAGCGCTCCCCAGCCTCAGCAATGGGACGGGGGCAACTCAAACGGATTCTCTGATAAACGACAGCAACCAGGGAAACGTACAATCCCCTGCGGGCGTCCTCATGGACCTTCTTCTCCTGGCCAGCCCCTACTTCCTGGCCGGATAAGACGAGCGCCTTCTGACTGGTAAGTACGACTGGTAGATGTTTAAGTATGGTAAGATAGGTAAGATTTGACAAAACAGAAACAAATATGTTTTGCTTCAACGTCTTTTGTGATGAGGAAATCCACCAGGATATTAGTATGTTTTCTTCTTTTAATCCGATCGGTGACCAACAAGGGCATATACCAGGAGATGCATATATTTTACTCATTTAACTTAATAGATGGCCAATAGTGGTCATATACATACAGGGCACAGAAGGCGGTGAAATCAAGATCAAAGCCTATGCGCTTTCGCTCACTCAAGCAATTCCTTGTCGGCAGGAATGTGCTTATTCAGAAACGTTTATTTCATTGGGTCTAAGCGAAAAAAAAATCCAGCAAGACCTCCATCAGGTGCCATCCCCCTACCGGGTATCAGACCCCCCCCCCCCTTTCCCGGTCAAACATCCGCCCACATATTCCACATATATTTGGCTGTCACCAGGGACCCATAAATTTCCTGTAATGACTCGCCATTCAGGGGGCTTGTCATTTCCTATGCTTCTATGTTGCTATGTTGCCCGAGCCTCACCTAGTTTCCAAAAATTCCGCTTGGGTCGAATCGGCGTTCTTGCTCAGATAGACAAAATTTGCTGGGACTATTCAGCATACTACCAGGTACCTAAGCTAGGACAAAAGATCCAGGATACTCTTCCATTACAGAGAAATATTCCTAGTTCAGCACAACAGCTGCGAAAAATTTTGTCTATCTGGAAAGTCGGGTATTTTATCCCCGTGAGTGTTTCTCGAACTATCTGACGCTAGGTCAAGAGCGCATCAGAAATCTCTTATTGACAAGCCCCCTGAATGGCGAGTCATTACAGGAAATTTATGGGTCCCTGCTGTCACATATAACCGAGGTAGTTCTACGCTCTGTCCAAAACACTAGAATGAGATTGGCACCGTTAACGCAACAGTCTTATACTGGGATCTGTACTGGGATGCATGAGAAACAAAATATTAGAAGAGGCACAGTATCTGGAAAGGATAATTAAGAAATACTTGCCATAAAACCGCGCAACTTTCGAACAAAAACATGAAAACGCCGAAGCGAAAGTTTTGCTTTCCCGACAAAGTTTCCAAATTTCAAACGCATCAAAGGAATTCAAGGTTTTCAACGGGTCTAGCTGTGTCGGGCGTCGGGACTTCCTCATTGGGTCTAGTTTGATATTTGTATGGTTTCCGATCGGTCTCTCATGTGATGTCTGTTCACTAGACGTGTCAGAAAAAGTATGTTTGTGACGGGTCTAGATGATGACCTAACTTAGCAGGAGGTCAGAAATGTCAACAACGTCCAGCTCTCCAGTCTTTGGCAAAAAGCGCTGTAGACATTAGACTCTGCGAAGGGTCTGCTCTGTGTAATTCCCTAGTCTGGCTTGTCAGGGGTTTACGTTATTTTGAGCCTATGTTGCGTCGGATTTATGTTGTTTTCGCTTATTGCTAATGTACTTTTTGCACCCAGCCCCCTGGTGGATTGTTAATCTTCTCTGCGAGACAGGATAGATACCGTCTTCTTGAAACTCTGCCCCTTCCCAAACCATAAGCATTTCCTGCACTATCTTCTGATCAGTTTCCTCCTTTAAACTGTAAAGAGTTAAGGTCATGGATCAAGTTTATTAGACCGCCCAATTTGTCTTGAAAGTATCCTTCGGGAAAATACCTTTTTCCAATTTTCTTAGAAAGCCCAACTCGATTCTAGATGATCACCACGTCGCTCTTGGCAACTTAGACAAGGAAGATTGCTCCCCCTCCCCTCACGCACACGCCGTCACTGAATCAAATAAGTTTAATTATCATTGTCAAGGAAACATCCGGTCCCGAGAGATTGATCCATCTCCCATCGTATTACATTGAGTTGGTTAATAGCTGGAAAATGGGGATGGGCTAGAATTCAAACAGAAAAAGAGACAAATAAAAGATATTTTTATTGTGGTGGATGAATTTGTGAATTTCCCTGTCGTAATAAGGGCAATGTCCTTCAGGCGTTATTTTGTTTTTTTAAGGCGCAGCAGGGCATCTCCTGTTGATAGGAAGTGATGGAAGCCCATTTGTCTTGCATCAAATAGATTATCTATTTTTCAGCAGCTTTTCATTTTGCCATAGCTGCGCTTCATCTAGCTGGAGAGGAGGAAGTTTATAAGGGGGATGCTATCTCAGACATGGTAACGGAAGTCCTTCTATTCTTTCTTCAAACGAGTCCTTGAACTATACAATACCCGACGTGAGCGCTATCACGGTACCAAGAAATGACAAGCTATCCGGTACAAGCACCTGCATGAATATTTGGGACCACGATGGAGGATTTTCGCTCGGCGCAGAGCTTAAAGCGGACCACAAAAATGGTCTTTCTACCACACACACCATGATAACCATCCCTATTGCCACTACGAATGTTCAAAACCACAAAAAAACCGTCAAACAATGAGCAAATTAAAAAAAAAACTCACCAAATTTCCTAGGTTTGAAATAATTCGGTCTGGACTAAATCTCAGCCGATTATCCGGGACAGCCACTATGGCACGTAGAGAGCCAAGGATCAAAATAATAATTTCCATCTAACGCTCCAACTGTTTATTGCAAATACAAATAAATTTAAAAACCAAGACAAGTGTGATACTCCTGAAGACATAAAAAAAATAATCAATTATGTCTTATAATTCTTTGCTAATCAGACGTGGAAAATTTCGTCATTTGGAAAAGAGGACTTTCTGCGTGGGTTTTTTCTCGAGCCAAAACAGCAACCCGGCAATCAGGTTCAAATCCAAATAAACTGGTAGCTTGCGATCAGTAAGAGAAGGTAAACATAATGTTCGGATTAGGTCTTTAAGAGGCAAACTTGCTATCAGTGTCAGATTTTGTCATGCAGCAGAGGAATTATAATGGCAGCGGCAGAGACAAAATTGGCTTTAATCGTCCCTCCCCCTCTTCTCCGCATCTGTTTGTTCAAGGATCAATAATTCTTCACAAACAAAACCATGCGCTGATCGCAGGCAGCGCGTCAAGGAAACCGGTGGTTGCTCAGGAATACAGAATCTATTGTTTAAATTTAACGATTTTGATTACGACTTGAGGTCGTAGCCTACCCAAAAACGAGGATGAAAGTTCGGTCTGATCAAATAACTCAATCATCTGGATCTTTTTTTTTAGTAAGGAAGTAATTCCATTAACCCGAAAATCCACAAGGAATTGGTACGGAGTACAACATAAAAATGAAGAGAAAAGAAGAAAACAAGGGCAATAGACATTCAGCAGACTATTTACAGCAATAAACGTATACTACTACTAACATACTGTAGACAGCCATTGGTAATGGTTTTTACGGACCTTGTGAAGGAAGTTATCGATGACCATGTTGACTGAAACTGTTGGATCAGACAAACCGTAGTTTCTCATAATATAAGTGTTCCTTGTCCAAGGCAGGAGTCTCAGGAGGAATTTCACAAATCGGAAGAATAGAACCCTTACTTATTTTTACACTGAGCCGCCGACAGATATTTAAACCAGAGTTGTTACGGCCAATACTACTAACGTTTCTTTTGGGAATTAGGTTTTTTGAAGGTTAAGTTAAATCTTTCATAAATAACCACGCATCGTCTAGTATCTAACAAGTCAAAATACAGGTTATAGGGAGTAGATCTCTTGGACTTTACCAGCCCCTCCGGAATATTTAGTCCCAAAAACTGGCTACACCGGTCCCAACAGTGCCATGTTAGTTTTCTTTAAACGCTGACCGACTACATGAGGAATACCCAGCTAGGGCCAAGTTTATAGTTTTATTTTCCATAAGCCGGATTATTATCATACAAAAATAATATTCTAACATAGACTGCATTACGAAATGCTACTCTTATTATTCAATGGACATGCAGTCAATTGGATGGAATTTGCTTTAAGCCCTTTTTGGGATCCCAAAACGTAAGTGGAGGGATACCTATGACTTCGCAAAAGTTGTCCGTCTGTCAGCATGATAACTTACGAAGTGAATGAGATATTTTATGAAACTTGGTGTGAGGATTCTTTGGATCAAGGGAAAGGTCGAGCTCGTAGATGGCTCTCATAGCTGTATATATAGGGGAAGGGAGGGGTTTCAAATTAAGGAACATTTCTTAAAAGTAAAAGTGTTATATGAATTTCATTAGGTGTTCGATTTACGGGTAAGAAGACATGCTGAATTCGTGAATGACAATCATTTTCTACCCGGACATAGTTCGCCACGAATACTGCTGTAATCGGAAAATTTGTTGTGAACTTGATTAGAGGTTCGACATAGGGGTAAGGAGATGCGCTGAATCCGTTTTTTGAACTTCAATGTTTTGCAAGACAGGTGATTCGCCCGGAATCCGGCCGAAACCGGAAATTTGGCAGAAGTAAGGCAGGAACTTTCGTCAAAGTAGATATGACGTAGGCTATAGGAGTAAACACACATGCTGAATCCATCTTTCAACTTGGTCTTCTCAGATGATTACCATCTGCCTTAATCTGTTTCTAAATTTTACTAGTACAACTGTTCAAGGAGTCTGGCGAAGAACCGATATCTACAAGACCCATTTGTCTGGATCAGATATTAAATTTTTGGGATCCCATCCAAACCTTTGGTCTTGTTCTATTTTACTGCGGACTGCAATCCCAACTCCGACTCCAACCGACTAAATAGGCCTACCCAGCATATTCACCCATAATCAAAATGCTTATGGCTAGGAACGTCGGAACTATCTTAGCTGCAAGCACAGGACGAGCCCCGAGACGAGGACCTTGTTAGCTAACCGCATGGGCCGGCTTCAATGTACATACACGAGGGTTATGAGTGACATAGTGTCTAACCAGAGCATCACTGGAACAAGTGCTCACATTTGAGAGAAAAAGAAAAAAAAACCAAGGGGTTGCTAACTTGTTGGGGATGACTGTATGTCCTTCATGTCACCGGCTGGGCACTTGCGGTACACATATTATCTTGGGAGTGAGCAACCCCTCCCCAAACCTTGTCGCCTAGTTTCGAAATACGTCCCCCAGGCACTAAAATTCCCTACAGCTAGGTTAGTTTATATTGATGAAGGTGAAACCGTTTGTTTCAGATTTGTTTTTTGCAGTATACCCTTTTAGCTTACTACACATTATTATAAACTGCACCACCAGATCTCGTCCCTTTATCAATGTACAATTCTGATATTTATCTACTGAGTACTTACAAAGGTCGGTTACTTACTATATATCCACGTGGCTTTGAGAAATTCACGTTTTGATCTACTCTTTTGTTTGGATCGACCTTTGATTTTACACCTGACAAAGGTGTTTGCAACGTTTATTGTCAATGCTGTCTTGACGAACAGACGACGAAAGAAGAAATAGGATTTCAGAAATTAATAACTTATTCGAACCATTTCCAGACAAAAATCGTTATAGAATACTTCGGAATGATTGGTACAACCAAAAACCCCCGTAGAAATTATTTTCCGATGCAGACTCGAAATTTTGGGATTTAACTTGTGCTACATCGCAAACTTCATTTATATTTAAGGTCTAACAGTGCTTTTAACACGTTGACATAGTTACGTAGCTCTCGGCGAACCAATCCCAGATATCCTTTGTCTACGAATCTGAGAAAGTTGCGACGGTCACTATCCCTAAAGCAAAACACGAGACATGCAAAACATGACAAAAGGTTTCGATGGGATCCCAAATATTGAATATTTATTGGACTACTTGATCCAGACAAGCGAATCTTGTAGATATCCGGTCTTCGCCAAACACCCGTAAGACTTTGCTATAGCCTATAACCAAGTTCAGATATGGATTCAGCATCTCATCTCTAATCGACTTCAGACCAACTTTACGACTTGACGAAATTCAGAGAAATCAAACCACCAAAATCAAAATCGACGAAAAAAAGGCCTTTCGATCCAAATTTCCGGGTTTCGGCAAATTTTGCCAGCTTATCCGTCAAGGAAATAATTCAAAATAGGAAATAGTTCAAAATTTGATTCAGCTTGTACCCTTTGTTACCCCGATACCGAATCTCTAATCGATTTTTAGTATGTTTAAACTCTGCAACAACATGTCTCATCACCCAATATTGACTATATCATTAGTTTTAGAACTTCATGCTAAAGTTCCGTTTGTGGCCGGATTCCGGGCCAACTACTTGTCCGGTAAGAAAATAATTTTCATTTTGGGATTTCTCATAAAACTTCTAATCAACTTCAGGTTAAACTTTAACGTTTCATAAACTTTCCAGTTTAGCGGGATTCCGGGTAAAACACTTGTACGACAAGAAAATAAATTTCATATTCGGGTTCACTTGACTCCTTGACCCTCAATCGATCCTCTATTCAGCTTCAGATAAAAATTTTAGTTTTCATAAATTTTCCGATTTTTGCCGGATTCCGTTTGAACTACTTGTCCGGCCAGAAAATAATTTTCATATTCGGATTCAGCATGTCTCCTTACCGTTAAACCGACGATATGACAGACGGACAACTTTTACGAAATCATAGGTATCCCGTCACTTACGTTTTGGGATCCCAAAAAGCAGCAGGGAAAAACCACGACTGAAAAAACAGCGAAAGTCAAAACCACGACAGTTCAGAGAATGTGGACTCGGGACTCGTTTCGAGAACGTATCGAGGTGCCTTTATCACGGACTCGAACCTGGCTCGGTCTCATCACTTTATGGAGCAGGACTCGGGTCTTGTTCGGGCCTGGAACATTAAAATCACACGCACTTCTTAATGACCGAGTAAAGAGATACTTTTTTTTTAAAAAGTGCATATCAAGGTTACGATACTTTCAAAAAAAAACTGTTAATACTCGGGGCTTGACTGGTTTTCGAGACGTCTCGAGGGATTTTGTCCAGGACTCGGACTCGTCTTGAAACGCGAGCGAGACTTTGGTCTCGGACTCGGGACACGCTTAACTCGATAGCAGCTCTGCGGTAGGAAAGAATACCTAAAGCTTCGGTGGGATCCCCAATGTAAATATATACTAGACTTCTTCATCAGACAAACGGTTCTGCTAGATTTACTGTTTTCAACGGATCCCATAAACATGTTGCTTTTCACTGGCTCAGAGTAACCTTATTTGGGTCAGATTACGACCGGAATACAAACGCCAGGGGCGTCGCTATGAGGGGATATACCCCCCCCCCCCCTCGAAGAAAGAAAAAAGCTAAACTGGGCGCTCGCAGAGAGCCCGATCACAAAACTTAGCTAAACTGGGCGCTCACACAGGAAAACTAAATGGGGGGCTGGCCCGGAAAAGTCAGTAAGGCTAGTTCATGGTTCGCAAGAAACTGAGTTGACATCCTTGGACTCGGACCTTGGACACCTCGAGCGTTCGATACTTAAGGAATTGCATTCTCATTCGCATGTTTCGAGCTTACCAGATTGACATAAAAAGGCAGTATCGGCAAAAGACAGTTGTCAAATCATGAATTTCACCCTGCAGCGCACAGTTTTAACCCAAGACTTAACGCGAATTGTTGTGTACCAATATCTCTCGACTCAAGTAAAGTTCAGGCTCATTTTGCTTGTGGCGTACATTTGCAAGAATTTGTTAGTTTCATTGCAAAGATTATTTTTATTTTTAAATAATTTGATGATAAGAATTTTCCTCTAGTGTGACGTTCAAAAATAAATCGGCTTCGTGAGCAATGACAGAAGATGTAATGACGGGCCTGATTACTGCAACACGTCCTTTGATTTTTATTTTGTTTTTTAACGGTAATCAGAATCCCAGGGGTCCCATCAGGGATCCCAAAACGGAAGTGGATGGATACCTGTGACTTCGTAAAAGTTGTCCGTCTGTTAGCACGATAACTCTCGAAGAGGTTGAGATATTTTGATCAAACTATTTTACGGGGGATTAGGGACGGAGCAAAGGTCGGTTGTTCTTTATCAACTTTTCTCCCAAGTACAATCAGCTCTTCTTTACGGTTGTAAAGGCTTGGAATTCTCAACTCGGACATTGCCTAATCGTAAGACTGACAGCCAAGTCCCAATATAATTTTCGATGCGCATTTCTGTGCGTATTCCAGCTTTTGCGATAGATGGGGTCCCCATAACGGAGAGCAGTATCCAGATCCCCATCTGGATCATCACGTGAGTAAGGCATGTTAGGCGGTGTTCAGGAACTGCGAGTGGTTCCAGGCACGGCTTCTCGGAAGTACGGGATTGTTGCATGAAGCTGCCCTTACTATGGCACCGCCCACCCCCTAGAAAAGCCACTAAAAGAATAAATTTTAGAAACTTTAACCACATAACTCATTTAGCTGCTTGTTTATTATTATTTGGCTTATTTCAAGCCAGATTTGATTCCAATTGACCATGGTAAATGATCCTGCCACCTTGGATCATGAAGCTGCCACCCCCAGAAAAATCATGCAAATTCCAAGAAAACAGCAAATTTTGTTATTTGCAATAGGTCAAGGAACCTCTCCGACCAAACAGCTGGCCTCTAACTTCACCATGTGGCAAAATACCACTTTTAGCAAAGTGGGCGACTTCATGATCACTTGGGTGCCTACATTCTTTCGTGTTCTCCAGCGTGTTCTCCAGCTTAGCCTTGAACAATTACAAGTAAACTATGGTACCAGCAGAAAGTGAAGGTTCTAAGCTTCCTTTCAGGATACTCCACTGAATTTTATCTCAACCTTTACTCTTTTTCCCTAAGTCATTTCCCCAAAATAGGAGTTTAGGGTGGTGGCTTCACGCAGCACTCCTGTATGGCTACCTTTACAGGGAGGAAAAGATGAAACCCGAAATAATACTGTAAATGCTGTAGGTCTCATGATTTTCATACAGGCAAACCTTCGGAGGGGAATATATGGAATAAACTCGTATACTCGTCCACCCGGTCCATTGTTCTTTTCTATTCTACAATACGTCCAGGTTTACCCCCTGCTGCTACTTTTGTTTACGCGGTACTGACATTTAACCGTAAAGAAAGAGACAATCTTTCTTTATCGCCATTTATAATGGATGTATATGAACCCACGGTTAAAGGAACAGAAAACTTGACTCAAACTTGACTCGGGGAGCTAGCTGACAATTCAAGAATGTACCCTGAGTCGATATTGAGAGCAAGAAAAATTCTCGTTACGACCATTGCAGTTTCCAGGCAGTTTCCGAGAATTCGACTTTTAAGTTACTAGAAAAAAAAGCAAAAGGTTTGTGTGCCGAGAGTAGGAATCGAACGCACGACCTCTTGACTACTATCCTGATCACGGCCAAAAGGCCGAACTTTTACAGTGCATAAGGGGCAAGGGCCTGTCAGCTAGCTTTGGGAACACTAAGGAGGGGGTTCGAGATAACAAAGAAGGGGGGTCCTGTCGACAATAAGTCCCTGTATCTTTATCTAAATCCCCCAGGTCAGTTTGATGGCCGAAAGTTGCGTAGTCAAGTTTTCTGTGCCTTTAAGGTGAAATAATTTCCTTATTCAAGATTTATCTTTTCTAGTGATGCCACGACTGCTACAAAGGAAGAGTGGTTCGTCTGACAACATCACACGCCCGCAGGGGACTCTCTAAACATATCAATTTTTTTTTACGGAGTCTGAAAGTTTAGAAATAGGACCACTGTTTTTGAAAGTATGATATTCAAAATGAAATAACTTTGTGAGTGCACTCCAAGATTGGGTATTCAGGAACATTTTTAAAAACTGTAAATTTTCTAGATTACGTTATTAGCATCTAGGAAGCGGAGATCTAGGACAAGAACCTGGATCAAATGTGAGTGAGTGCGAGTTAGTGATTCAGTGTGCACGAGCGGATTGGCGGACCGACTAGATAGAATTCCGTCTATCGTTTCGGCAATTTCTTCAAGGTGTCGATTCTCTGCATGCCAGGCGACTGAGGGTGTATACTGCCCAGATATAGTGCGAACGGCTTGTATCTTTCTTAATGCAGAAACAGCTTTTCATAGTCTGATTATTGTGTACCACAGGTATTGTTCTTGAAAGCACTGTTAACAACCTGAAGTATCCTACTTCATTCTAGATCCTGAATGGGTATCCGACGGCAGAGAACATCACGACGATCTAATTTCTTGACGCCTACAGCGTGTCTTCGATAATAACAAATTTAGTCAAAACGAAATTTCGATAGAAACATCCGACTAGCTGTAGTACATTTTGTGCTCTGTGCTCTGACATGATGCTAAGAATTGAAAATGACAGGATCTCACATTCTTAACAGTGCTTCAAAACAAGATCTGCCCTGTATCTGACTTTACCATATCATACGATATTTTAATTTACTCATGCCAGTTTGTGCAGACGAACGAAACTGTTTAAGTATGGTCAATTAAACACTATTCCTATCAAGAGGTCGAGAACCATCCCGATGAAAAATTTTCGAGAATTAGTCGTATGGAGAATTAGTCGCATTGAACTAGCAAACTGGATGCTACTACAGCAAGATTGGATGCTATTGGATACTACTACTTAAGATTAACCCAGTCGGAGGTTTATTAAATCAAAGTATTCCATACTACTAAATGTCAACACATGCAAACTTTTCGTACAACTACACATTCAAAGTATATTTCATCGGGATTATCTACTCTGAGTAGAAACTTTACCTAGGCCTAGTATGTGTATTACACTGGAAGATGACTGTGGCTTTGGTTTCAACGACATAACACGACTGTTTTATTGTGTTCACGGATCGGACGAACAGTAAATAAGGAAACATTGTATTAGTCATCTTCGGAGACGCAACGTTGCTTCTGACCAAGTGGGCAACGCTGAAAAGCGACTTCTGCTCCAAAACGAACTGAACTGTGACTGACGATCGGAAGATTTGGAAGTGAAGTCTATTCTCTATAAGTCTATTCAATCTATTCTCGGGACCCTTTCGGCGAGCAGATTACGCATCTCTCCCTCAAACACACTCTTCTGCAAGTACACACCTTTGCTTGCAACCCTGTGAGCATTGGTGATAAAGTTCCTATCTACCAAGGATGGAAGAGTTCTTGGATGGTAGGGTACTGGAAGATTTGGCAGTGGAAAAAAAACAAACACTACCCTCATATTCCTTGAATCCCTTTTGGCAAGAAGGCGATCTCTCCTGCACACATCATGCTTCCAGATGCTGTAGTGCAGGGTGTGTTCATGAAAGAACAAGCAGGTAATTTCGGTGATACCTTGTGAAGTCTCACTCAATTTCTAGGCGTAACAGATGTGAAATCTGCTGATTCACTGAAAGATTCTTCAGCCTCCATTATCTCAGTGGCCGTCAGGTACACCAAACAAAGTACCAAAGTCAATACCTAAAAAATACAGAGCTAAAATTACCAAAGTCAACCAGAGGCACACAATTCTGAATAGTATCCGAGCAATCACTCGATCGAAGTTCTTTCCTTAAAAATGCACAGCATAATATTCAGACTGTCACGCGAAAAACATTTACGATGAAAAACTTCTATGACCAAAAAGATTCACAACGCAAAATTTCGATAATGCAGGCCAACCTAAAATGTTCTAAGAACTGAAAGATGCGTTTTATTATACACTGCGAACAAGCTGATGTGTCATAGTGGCCCTCCCACCCTGCCAGAAATGGCAATTTGAAATTTGGGAAAATGCTGAAACCCGGCTGGTTATTAGTTTAATGGTCACAAACAATTCTCTTACCCTAAAAATACTTCACTAACTTAACATTTTAACAGGACCTCACCAGAATGATAATGCCGACAATGAATCCGACCCCCTTCTTGACTGCTCTTCTCACTTGCTTACTGGCAGCGCGGTCGTATCGCATTCTGGTCACAAAGTGTTCACAGTTATTCCTTGTCAGGCTGTACACATCACCATCATCAAACATAATGCTTTCCACTGCATTATTTAAGATATGGAACCAGGCTAAAGCTGCCTCTTTGCTATCGTTTGAATTATTACACCTCGCCTTTTCATTTGGCTGCCAAACTTTGTTCGCCATTAGCTCTTGCATGAGGATTCGACCGCCAGATGGCGAGAACAAAGCAGCGCTTCTGCCACCAGACACTCGAGCACTGATAGAATTGATTCCGCAGTCAGGATGACGCATGTTTTTCAAGTGTATAACATGATCTGAGCCAATGTAGACAGCCCAGTGGTTGTAGGAACCTCGACTGAACTCTATTAAATCTCCGATACTTAACTTCTGTCTGAAGGCAGCCACAGCTTTTTCGTCGCTTTTGATGATCCACTCACTCCGCCATTCGCGGTTAGATGGCAGCGTAGGCAGAAGGGGGGGCATTTCCCAGTGCTTATTTCGAATCCATATTGCAAACTGGTGTTCATGACTTGCCGAAACTCCATACAGACTTGGGTTTTCGTAGATACCCCTACTTGCAGCAATTCGACAAAAAAGCTGGAAATCACTACTAAATGGGTCGTTTTTGGCGTCATTTTCGTTATTAATCCGTAGCTTTCTTTTCTCCCAAACATCCGAAAGGTCCGAACTGACGATGGTATAATTTGTCAGAGACTTCTCCAGTCTGATGACTTGCTCAGCTTCCACAACGACTAACCAGGAGGAGTTTGTATCGTCTGAGAGAGGGGCTAGTTCCAGCAGATCTCCGGGACTGATCTGCCTAGCGAGTTCGTAGAAGTCGACATCACTAGTGTACCAACGGCTTTGAAGGCACTCGTTGGAGGCCATTCTGAAAAACCAAAATATCAGTTCAGAACAGCATTAAAGTTTAATGGAAAAGCCAACTTATTTTAGTATCGTTTAACTAAATATACTGCATTGTTTGGAGTGAGTTAAGGGATTTCTTTTTTTTTTCACTATTTGCTCTATTATTGTTCCGAATATCTACGGACGTCCTTACAACACAAAATTCTACTATGACGCAGAGATTATCCGGGACGCAGAGAATTTAAATCTCAATACAAACGCGGCTTTTCAGTGGCCAGTGATTAGTTCTCGGAAGGTAGCTCACTGCGCGAACACTTGTTTTTCGTAAATCGTTTTCATTAAGCATACCACATGTACAAGGGCATAGAGGCACCACAAATCCGACAGGGAAATTCCGCTATTTGAAAATCGATTGTTCGTGAATAGCGGATCAACTAAATTTCGCATTTGCAACGGGTCTTCGAGCCTCCGTAAGTGAATAAGTGATGGGTAAGTAGATTGTCCTATCTTAGCCCTTTTCAGTTAAGCTTTAAGGTTAGGCTTATAATGAATAGAGAACCGCCATTAGATAAAACCCTAACACACGCTTTGAAAATGACCAAATGTAAGACAATGAAAAACGGGATTGAAAGTGAACAAGAGCTGATAGCTCATATGGCACTTTTAATAGTAGTTAATATCTGCCCCCCCCCCCCTCGCCCACTCCTTGAACAGTTCTCGGATCCGGTCCAGACCATAAAATATAACATCAGAGACGGGCAATTATCTCTTTGCCCGTTGACTTAATTGACTCTTGTCAATTATCAAGTTTCATTCAGACTAGATCGCCGGTTCGAAAGTTATGCATGCCACAACATACCGGATTCCCCGGGAAACCCCCTCACAATTTCCCCCACAGTGTTAAAGTTCAACTGAAAAGACAACTTATTTTTGTATCATTTGGTTTAGTACACTCGATTATCCGGGGTGATTTTTTTATTTTCCACTATCTGAAATTCTACTATGTCGCGGAAAATTTGAATCTTAGCACTTTCAGCTTTTCAGTGGGCAGTGGTGAGCTTGGTCCAATGTTGGAAAATCGATTATTTGTGAACAGCGGAGCAACGAAGTGACGCATTTTCATCGGGTCTTCAAGCCTCTTAAAGTGAATAAGTGATGGTAACTAGGTTGTCCTATTTTAGCCCTTTTCGATTAAACTTTAAGCTTATGCTTGTTCTTCCCGCCTATTTTCATCCCAATCCCTCGACGCTAAGTGTTTCACGAGATTTCCGGTTGCCCCTCTCCAGCTTCCCCCACAGTTACAGGATCCGATCCGGTCATAAAATGGAACATTTGAGACACTTGCTCTTGCCAGTTGTTAAGTTTCATTCACATCCGATCACCCGCAGGGGCGTCGCAAGTGCATTTTCGGTGGGGTGGGGGGGGGGGGGGGCAGAGCCAAAATTTTTACCGAATCTTTCAAAAAATTTACCGAATCCTAGAACTAAGAATTCGAGCTTTTAATTATGGAACAGACACGATTACGTAGGAAGAGTAACAATAAAGGGCAGCATAAAAGACGGCGAAGCCCACATGGAGAATATATTGCCGAGCATGATCGCAGTAACAGCTTCTATCTGTTATAGCCAATAGAAAATTAAATCGAGCGCCGCAGGCGAAAATTTTCGAAATCAATTTTTGTTTTCTGTAGGCGAAATTTAACTGCTTCTCTTACAAAGTCTATAATTTACCGTTGATTAAATACCGAGACTCTAAGAAGTTCCAGAAACCGGATGGAGCGACATTCCGGCAGCAGCAGTAACTGTAGTCTAGTCAATATACTACCCATAATCACATAAAGTGAGGGCCGCAGGCGAATATTTTGTTTGCTTTTCCTGCCAAAGATAATTTCCATCCAAATTCTAGCTTTTAATGTTTCGAAATCTCAATCCTAAAACTGGCTTAAAACCCCTGTCAAATGACGCGCCCTTCCACAAAATAGAGAGTATTACGAAAAGTGCTGCAGGCGGAATTTTCGAAATATTTATGATTAGATATTCTTTTTGGGATCCAAAATAAAAGTAAGGACTATCGATGATATCATAGATCATCCCTTTTGTCTGAGACCAGTGCTTCACTCGACCTCTTCTGAGTTTCGAGGTTCATCGTAACTTCCGAATCCTGGCAATTATAACGAATAAATTACCGGATCCCAGTTATTCTACCGAATACGTTTAGACCAATAGCATGTTCGGGATTCTGTATAACTACCATATCCCGGTTACTACACCGAATTATTTTGGTATCGAAATACTACCAAACAATGTTCATATTCGGTATACTTTCGTCGAAACTGGAACAAAGTCAGGATTCGTGGTTAACTTCCTAATCCTGGAAATAATACTGAATAAATTACCGAATCCCAATCATGATACCGAATGATTTTGAACCAATAGCTTATTCGGGATTCTGTGTAACTACGAAATTTTCATAAATATACCGAATAGTTCCGGCATCGAAAAATTACCAAAAGATTTCAGTAAATTCCCTCACCAAATTCGTGATAACTACCGAAAACTGGCAATAATACCGAATCTCGATTATTATACCGAAGAGATTTGTACAGATAGCCTATTTAGGATTCTGTATAACTACCGAATCTCCATAAATATATCGAACAGTTCTGCTGTCTAAAAAAATATGAACAATTTTAGTAAAATTTTGGGCCTCTGGCCCAAAAATTTACCGAATCTCAAAAAGTTGTGGGGGGGGGGGGTGCTGCACCCCCCCTTGCGACGCCCCTGAGCACTCGTTCAAAACTTAACCATGCCACTAAATACCGGATTCTCATCCCCCCGCGATGGTCGGATCGAGGAAGTGACTTTTTCTCCCTGATTAACCTGATGATGATGAGGTTAACCTGATATGCCTGCCAAGGTTCATCGTCTTAGCTTATGTGGGAGTGCCCAAAGGTGTCAAAAAAAGAGTGCCCAAAACCCGGACAGACATTACCATCGCTATGTGGCACTTGGCCGAAGGGCAAGTGCCATAAAAACGAACTAGGCTACCTCTTAATGTGGCTAGTGACAAGAGATGCGAACGACTGTTGGCCTAAGCTATTCTACGTGAAGTAGTTGGAGCTTATCGTGTGTCTGGTTTGAATCTTGGGTTCAGGATTTTTGACTGTCGCTGTCAAATCCAGACTTTCTGGGTTACACAAAGTGCATCAATCAGGTTTGCTTGATGTGCAATCAGATTTAGATTGCAGATTCGTTTCTTTGAGTCCCTGCCACTCAACAGCCTGACAAAGACCCTTGCCAAGAAGGGCCAAATTGTCGCTGCTAAGCATCGTAGCATTTTTAGCCATTCTTGAATATAAGTACACGAAATTTCTCGGTAGTGCTCCAGTGAAACTCGATGGGTGATACGAACAAATGCTCTAGATGTGACATTTATGTGTCCAAGTCGCATCCGACCTCAGTGGGGGGAAGGGGGCCCTCGAGGGAAATAACAGAATTTTCTTGGGAATCTGGTGGCATGCATAACTTTAGAACGAGAGACCCTCTGGCTGAAACTTTACAGAGAGCAAGAATACATTCCCCACATATTTCGTTTCAAGGTCTGGAACGGATCCGGCGACTATAGGGGGAAGTAGAGGGGGTACCGGAAATATTGTAGCTCATAGCTCACTTGGACTGGAGGATTCTGGACAGGGTTTGATGGGCAGGACATTGACAAGCCTTGCGTGCAGATATCACAATATTGCAGAAAGGATTCAGGGACTGTCGTGGAGCAGAAGGGGGTTGCTCGACATCTTGTGACAAGCACAAATAAAACGCATGATACTATCCGAATGAGACTTGCAGTCAGAGAGAACACAGTCACGCCGTCAGTGTTATACTTGTACGTCTGTGAGCCTTTGCTGAAATACATTCTACTTACCCCCGCAAGCGCCAAAAGAGCTCTTAGCTCTTGTTATTAGTTCTGCCTTCTGACAAGCTATACTAAGAACTTACAGTGAGAGAGGAAATGTGTCTTACCAAGCATCAAACATCCGTATTGGCTTTCAGTTCAAGGACTGCCTCTTCGTCAGGTGATTTCAGGGACAAACAGTCATCGCAAACATAAACTGTCTTATCTTGTTTAATTATCGAAGAATCCCTTAGTCTCGTGTTTTTTTTTTATCTTCTCATCGCAAATACAACACGTGATTAAACTACACGGAAATCAAACAAACTCCCACTGACTTTCATAACAAGACCAAACGTAACGTAACGAATTTATTTAAAAAAGACCACTATTATGGCAATGCCGAATTTGGGTTTTACGTCAAGTATAATGCACATTTTATAATATATACAATTAATCATCAATTCGTCATCACAGACCTATTAGGGGAGGTCGGGGTTGAACCGGACGCGGGTTGAATCGGACAGTTTGAAGTGTGAGCAGACCCTAAGGTATAAGATCGCGAAATAATTATCTGGGGTTGGCAACGGTGTTCTAACTCATGGGACGAAATTTGAAGGCTCAATTGCAAACCATTTCCCAACCAGGAGACTTCGAAATTTTTACCGAGTAATTCGGACTTCCGATTTCATTTTCATTTTCCGTTCGAGAAGAAGTTAGTTCTATTTTGTGAATGCACGATAGTTTAGTCCAATGTAGGTTCAATTCTGCATCCTACTAGCCTATTGCGGGGTTCCTACTGCTTTCCGTTTTTTCTTGGTGTTCATTTTCGTAGAAATGGTCTCTGTGGGGTTGAACCGGACACATTCTGGAGGGTTGATTCGGACATTATTTTAGAGGTCCGGTTCAACCCCACTCTGTCCGGATCAAAATATCTACCAGTTTCTGCAGTTTTAAAAGCAGGATAAAGGTGTTGTACCCAAGCTTTCGAAATCAATTGCTTCTGGGGGAACAAGTTGTGTTGAACAAGCACTTCCTTTTGAGTTCGATTTTTTCAAAGTTTTCGGTTCAGTGGTATGTTTGCATAGTCCTACTTTTCTCCAATAAATAAAAACTTGATTAGCTTTGTGGTATTACTTATTCGGTCATATCCAGAGCTCATCTTAACAATGTCCGGTTCAAAACACCACCCATACGAACCAACCCCACCGGTGGGGCTGAACCGGACGTTTTAATTTTAAATAGAAAAAATCGTAGCGCCAAAACCAGTTGAAATTAAATTCTCAAAAAATTACAGGACATACCTAATCTCATTACCTTTCTTTTCCACTTTTCAAAAAATTCCCAAATTCTAAAAAAGGGAATTATAAGCCGATAACGAAAAACGTACGGTTCAACCCCGACCTCCCCTATAGTATACAAATAAAAACCAAAAACAAAACACGGATGATGGAATAATATCAAAGACAGGTACCGCCATCATTACAAATTTTTGTGAAACTCGGAACGAAGCTTTTCTGGTACCGCGTAGGTGTCGCAGGTAGGGGGGACAACTTTGGAACCTTTGAACTTGAGCCCCTCTCCTGTCGGTTTCTTATGTTTTCATACGGAGGGGGAAGGATATCGGATAAAACAGGATGGTGGAGGAGCTTATGACCAACCGCTAAGCTCAGCCGCAGTCTCCGACTCTCAAGGGTATCCATATTAAACTTTTTTAGGAGAGCAGAATAAGGAACTTGGGCTTACGACTTATTATTAGGAATGCACGTTTCTGTATTCTTTCTATTTGTTGTGTCTGTTCGACAGTAAGGGCAAAGAGCAGCCGCATATTCCAAAGTGGATCGAACGAAAGAAACGTAAATTCGGACAAGATGGGAATTAGGTACTTGGAACTTAGCCAGAAGTTTTAAAAGCTGTAGACAAGCGTTTGTACGCTTTAGCATTACGTTAGTGTTGTCCTCCCATTTAACATCAGACGTGATTATTGTTACACCAAGGAGCTTTATCTTCTGTACCTGTAAACCAGAAGGCAGTGTTTCTTGAAAGGAAATGCTAGTTTTGAGGAAGGAAAAGGTTAAAATTGCACTTTTGTCTTCGTTTACCTGCATGTCCAACAACCTGGCTTCATCTTTAATGTCTTCTATTATACTTACAGCTTTGCTTTTAATATTTCTGTAGCATACTTCGGTCAAGCTTAAATCATCCACAAATTTCCAGCGATCTGGGTACTCTTGCGCTATATCATTCATCATGACAAGGAACAGGATAGGTCCAAGTAGCGCTCCCTGTGAAACCCCACAGAAAATATCCGATAGTTCAGAGAACACGTTTTTGTACTTGGTTGTTTGTTTTCTATTCTTCAAAAAAACAAGTAAATAGTGATTCAGGTTGGAAATGTGTTTTTTTGTTGTTGTTGTTCTTTCTAGTTGGGCGTCCAGACCGGGTAAGTCAAGCTCCTCTCTTTCTTTCTTTTCTTTTTTTCTTTATTTTTGTCGATGTTTTTGTTGTTGTTGATGTTTTGTTTCGAGGGTAATTAGGCCCTTAAAGGTTCGCCTCTGGGCATTGAAGATTCCAGTTTTTTTAATAAACCCTTCATTCATTCATTCAATAAAAGGACTAACCTTGAACTTTTCGAAAGTCTCTTTACCAAAATTGTATGATTAATGAGATCAAAACCTTTTCTAAAATCTATGGTTCCACTTATTATTTATTATATTATTACCACTTATTATATTAATCCACTTATTAGGGTCGTTCAAATTCTTTAAAATAAAATCAATAAGACTAATTAAGTAATGACTGGTTGACGTTTAAGGACGGTTCCCAAATTGTCTCGGGTCGATTTGCGACATTATCTCTGCTTTCAACCACGCGGATACGAAACGATTCGAAACCAAAGGTTTCGATGGGATCCCGAGAACCTAATATTTGATCCAGACAATTGGATCTTGTATTCGCCAGTTCCAATCTTCTCCAGACTCTTTGAACATTTTCACTACTGAGATTCAGAAACAGATTAAGGCTAAATGGCTAATCATCTGAGAAAACCAAGTTCAGAAATGGATTTAGCATGTGTGTTTACCCTTGTAAGTCATATCTATTCAGACGAAACTCATCGAAACTTCCTGCCTTAAGTACTTCTAACAAATTTCCGGTTTCGGCCAAATTCCGCAACTACCAGTCCGGCAAAAGAAAATAAAGCTCAAAATCGAATTCAGCGTATCTCCTTGCCCCTATATCAAATATCTAGTCAACTTCAAATAAAACTTTTACTTATAAAAATTTCCGGTTTCAGCCAGATTGCGGTCCGGAACGGGCGAATAATTTTTGCCCGGACATATAGTCCGGGCAAAATGATTGTCATATACGGATTCAGCATTTCTTCTTACCCCGAAATCGGATATCTAATCAACTACAAATAAAACTTTTGCTTTTAACAAATTTTGCGGTTTTGGCCGGATTCCGGGCGAACTACTTGTCCGGGTAGAAAATGATTTTCACAGAAATTTTCAGCATGCCTTCTTACTCCTAAATGGAACATCTAATCAGCTTCAAATAAAAATTTTACGTTTAACAAACTTTCCGGTTTTGGCCGGATTCCGGGCGAACTAATTGTCCAGGGAGAAAATGGTTTTGATATTCGTATTCAGCATGTCTTCTTACCCCTTAATCGACTATCTTATTAGCAGCTTAAAAATATTTTGTTAGCCCCTTAATTTGAACCCCCTCCCCCACCCCACAAAAGAGCCTTTTGGTGGGTCTTTCATCAAGTCGGTAGGAAGCAAAGAGCGTGTTCCACCCTTCTAACAATGGTAAATACACTGTCAGAAGTCTCATAACTGACGACAGAAGGATGCGCGGTTTCGACAGACAGCTTAGTGCGTAACAGACAACACTTGGGATGTTATCTCTTGTGTTGGAAAACGTTATACATGAAATGTTATGCATAACAAGCATTGCCAGGAAGAGCCAACAAACAGCCAAAAAAGCATCTATTGCCTTTTTTGTTTGTCGTCATGATGTCTGAAAATTCAGCAGCTACTTTTTGGCGATTTTTCGGCTCTTCCTGATGGCAACGCTTGTTAGGCACATAATAAAAGACCGAGCCACGAAAGCCGATAGAACCACAGCACACCTGATTTCGCTATACTGCTATTACGCATGGAAAGAAAGAGAACAGGAAGAAGAAGAAGCAATGATCAAAGTAGATATCGCATGGAGTAGGATTAGGAATAATACACATAGAAAGGTGAAGGAGAGACTAGATGTAGAATTTGAAATAGATGAGATTTTGTAGTGTTAAATAAAATGAAAAACAGATTGTAAAAAAAAATTGTACAAAAAGAAGACAGAGAATAAAAAATAAATTTAAGAATGTTGAATTTGAATTAAGAAATGTTATTTTTGAGTTTTGAAAATAGAGAATTTTTTCAATTATGTTAAGTTCAGGTAATATAACTAAAAATAAGAAATTTTTATTTTATATTTTTTTTTAAAGAATTTTGAGCAATTGTAGTTTAATTTGAGAGATGAGAAAAATTGTTTGTAATTATTAATATTCACTCAATCAATCTAAAAAAAAAAAAAAAAATGATGCACAACATTTTCAAACACAACAGACAACTTCCGAAGTATTGTCTGTTACGCATTGTCTGTTGAAACCGCAATTCCTTCTGTTGTCTGTTATGAAACATCTGACTGTTTAGTAGTTACTATTTCCGTTTCAACCTCGTGACCGTTCCAACCTCCTCGAAATAGTAACTAATAGTAACTATTTGCTTACCACGCTCGGTAGCGTAGTAAGCGTTGTAACTACGAATCTCTGTGATGTTGGCCGGATTAACCCGTGGCAAGATATTTTGGTGGAAATAGAAAAATGCGCTCCGGCCTTGATGCCAAGGAGCCAAAATTCGTGACGTCATGCGTAATAGCTACGGTAAGTAGGATGGAACACGCTCAAAGACTCTCGGCTCGGCGGTGAATCTTATTGTGAATTAACCTGATATATTTCCTCCAGGTCCAAAACAATTGTCGAAAACCGCTTGAACCTAGAAGCTTTGCAATCAAAATATTTCAGACTGATGAACTTATAATCAGAATAATTCGCAAGTAAAAAAAAATCGTCCGTTAATAACCTCCTTGCACTGAATGCTCACTGGAGTCCTCTAGAAGAAACCTAACTGTTCCATCTTCACCTACAACGGCAACACTCCCGTGTACGTCATCAACAAGATGGCTATCACTCTCTGTGACTTCACCACCTAGCGGGACGGCAACGGTGCCACCATTTTCTGTCGGCTGAAGAATGATGAATTCGCCAGTATCGATCTGAACAACCTACAATATGACGCTCTTTCAGAGACAGGTTTGGGAAAAATGAGACACACAAAGAACCAATTTAAACTTCGTAAACACTACAGTTGTAAAGTCCAAACGCCTAACAAAGAGGCAAGCCCATTCAACTAAAAAGAGTCTGAACAACAAACTAAGACAAATCTGCAACAAAAACGAGTTAGCAGTATAACCCAAAGAGTAGGTAGCCTATACAGGAGGGGTATCCAACCTCAGACAAGATTTCAAATTTCCAGAAAAGTCTTTCCTTCAGAATAGCCTAATCTATCTGGCTCAAAAATGAACCAACAAATATGACAAACATACTAGATTGAAGCTAATTGAGTGGTTTACATACTAGATAAATAAATATCGCTTCAATATTTCTAGTTAAACATATTTTTCTTTTCAAACAAGATCCTTCATTCTAACCTTACCTGGATTGACTACAAAATGATGAAAAAGGTAGAGTTAGCAAAGTCAATAGCCAGAAAATTCCTTTTCAAAGCAGCTTCAAAACAAAGAAAAGGCATAGAATTTGCATATTTCAAAAAAGTCTTATTTTGTCTCTTGACTGTCAGGGCAGCATGTACAGTTCATTTTAACATTTCCGCGGCAAAAGTCGAGGTAATATAAAAACGAGGTCAGGTACCCCTCCTGTACCTTAGAGCCGAGCACCCAATAAAGCTGAAAAGAGTCTGAAAACACATTAAGGCAAAAATCTGCAACCAAAATTAGTCAGCAATCCAACCCCAACCGTACGTATACCTTAGCCGCAGAGCTACGATAATCGGCCACACCAGCTAGAGTTGCAGCAAGAACCAACGAGAACTTTCGGCCATTCGCCTTCTTGGCCTTGCAACAGTTTGCTGTCTGTGGGCGGATAGAGCTGATCTATTTGTTCTCAACTCGTAACTCAGAGAAAGAATAGGAACCGGGGAAAATTGGCACGATTATCAGTAAGTTCGAATTCGCATGCACTATCTTTTCAATCCACTCGCACCACAGCCCCAAAATAACCCCCACAGATAAATATAATCTATAACCTTCACACATCTGCTATTGTTATTAGTATTTATTTTACAGTTCTTCTGGTCGTTGCTCCCACTTGTCTAAATTCCAAGCCTCAGCGCCATGCTATTTCAAAATATACTACACAAGCGGTTCGGACTGAATCGGCTCTACCCCGAGATGGCAGAATTCGCCATACTCCAGTTTTGGGACTAAACTAAGTTGTATCGTAATTCCATACAAGCGTGACGTCACACCCATTTGATCTATTTTGCCTCGGAAAACGAAAATTCGTAGTTTATTCCTAGCGCTGAGAATATATTTTAATATATATGTATAGAGCCATCCGGTCAGCGAGGCCCAGGTTGCGTTTACATTTATAAAACGGCCTAGGGACAATCAAATCCTATGTTGGTCCTCAATCACGCGACGTCACTAAAGACGTCACGACTATATGGAATTCCGATACAATTTAGTCGGCACCCAGTTTTGCGCTTCTGAGCGGACTGATTTCTGGTAATCCCCCAATGCCTCACTTTCAACATCTGTAAGAGACATAGTAAAATAGATCCACAGGTTGATGAGAATAGAATCTGCACTTTGCTTTTCAGGTACTGGAGGTTTTGCATATCTATTGTGCCTAGCACAACTTCTGTCTTTATTGTGATATGCAGAAGGCACTAACCCCTCGCGCTAGCCGTCGTGATTCATTATTGTCGACTGACTAGTCAGTGTAATTCATTCCGGTTTGTTTCAGTCGCGGATCGGCAAGCGATCTGGCCACATGCCGATCGTTAGCCCCGGGGTCGTTTGTAAATATGTTGTATTCGCGACTCAATATTTTGTGTTCATCGTCTTGTTAATAAATTGGATTGATTTTGCAACCACTCTTGGCAAACTAAGGGACACAAACCTAACAATATGTCTCAGTAGTAAAAAGTGCAAGTTACCCACTACCTTACTGATCCGATGCTGATCCTGATGTTCTGATGACTGCAACTTTTCCAAAAGTCACGTCATGAGGATTAACTTCACTAAACAAGTATTACAAACAGTCGAGTCGGAATCGTTGATGAAAACTGAAAATTCTGTAAAAATTCTTGGCATCATTCTGGATGATAACCTCCAATGGAAAAGTGAAGTGGGAAAAATAGTGAAAAATAGCTCTGCTACCCTTCGTTCATTTTCATACCTGAAGCGGTTTGGGGTTCCACGCCATGAACTAGTGACACTTTATAAAAATTATGTAAGGCCCATTTCAGAGTACGGCTGCCAAATTTGGCATCCTGGCTTAAGTAAAGCTCAGGATGCCGAAATCGAACGACTGCAGAAGAGAGCCTGCAGAATAATACTTGGTCACAATTACACATCTTACAACGAAAGCCTTCAAATCCTCGATATCGAAAAACTGTCTGAAAGAAGACATAATCTTCTCATGCGTTTTGGCCACCAAATTTTGAATTCTCAGCACCACAGGACCATCCTTCCGGACTTCGTTACACCCTCTCATGGACACAACACGCGAAGCAAGGACGACCCAAAACCCAAGCTTGTTCCCCCACCTACAAAATCTTCAGAAAGATACCTAAATTCATTCGTTCCGTATTTTACTAAACATTTTAATTGTTCATGATTCATGTTCATTTCTTATTTATTTATTGTTTGTTAGTTTGTATTTTATTTGTATTGCTAGCGAGTGTTTATTTTTCCAATTCCCGCCCGTGTTAGCCTAGTGCTATTAGGGTTGAAAATAAAATTGATTGATTGATTGATTGAACTGATCCGATTATGAGACAATGAAGGATTACCAGAAACTATCTCTACTTAGAGCTCTGAACCGGAAAAAGGCGAATTCTGTTTAGAAGGTGCATTGTACTTTAGGGCATATCCTCTGGGAAAAGGTTAACTCTGGTTTAGCTTATTTATACCTTGGACAGACGACCAGTCGGGTGCTAGGAGACCGGATTCCTCCCAGGATTTCCGGCACCATCATCAGCAAAGCTGATGACTGGAAGTGCAGAACATCCGGCCGGGAAACCCTTATCGTGTCTTCGCAGCAGTATCCCGTTACCGCGCTGAGTTCGGTTTAGCCATGGTGTCTCATCCTCTCCACTCCGAAATCCTCCCTCCCCCGTGTCAAAATGTTAGAAGTCGACCAGAACGAGTGGTAAGTTCTAGGGTCCCGAAGCTCTGTCCCGTACTACAAAACACACCAGATATGAAATAAGTTTTATTCCCGAGTTCGTGAAATATTTTAACGAAGCGTGATTTTTTTTTAAGCGTACTGACATTAAATACTGTTTGTTTCTGTTTGTTTGACAATAATCGCAAATTTGGTTTATAACCACGATAGTCGATTTTTACAATAAACTTTCTATTTATCTATCTAAAGGTGAGGCGGGCAAAACACAGCGTAAGTCAAAGTCAGGCGTTAGCGGAAAGGGAGCAAAAAGCAAAAACCAAGCACAACCAAGTGAACCAGAACCAAGCCTAACAAGACACAAACGTAAGTTTGCTCTTGCACGCATGGAACCAAAGTGTGAACAAAACAGTAAAAATATGCAACAATTAAGAAGGACAAACAAAGGCATTTACAGGAAACTAGAGAGAAAATCCTACAGTATCTTACTTTGGTTCTATCTGGGTCTGTTTAGCAAGGCTACCGACCCAGCTACGTCACATGGTTACAAGCAAAATAAAATGAGAATTCACAGCTGAGGAGGCACATTACTAGTCCAGACAATCACTTCCCGGACCACTTTTAATATGTTCTATGTAATTTATTAAGGCTGTATAATAGGCCTAGAAAGGCCTGGTTTAAATCAATAGTTGCGTTTTTGCAGATACCATGGTATCTGATACCACGGTCTATAGTCGTTTCCGCACTTACCGTGGTATCTGATACCACGGTCAAAAGGCGTTGTTGCAGTTATCGTGATATATGGCCAATTATCGTGGTATCAGATATTCAGGTACCACGGTCCGACGGTCGGTAACTGATCGTGGTATCTGAAAAGTCATCTCACTTTCATCAAATTTGTCAAATTGGTGAGAAAGAAGTTTAGCCTTAGTGATGTAATTGGATATCAGTTTTTCTTTTGGTATGACTTGGAAAAGTGCAATTTCAGCAGTGGTCGTTTTTGCAGAGCAACCGTGTATCAGGTACCACGGTAACTGCAAAAACGACTAATTGCAGGTTTAGTTACCGTGGTAACATATACCATGGTATCTGCAAATGCAACTAGTGTATTTAGCTACCAAACGGGAAGCACTTTCTAAAACTCTCCATACCATTTTATCAGATAGGAGCCAGGCTTAAAGGCAGACAAAACGAAAAATCAAATAGTCCGTTTGTTTGAAGTGTAATCTGTTCGAAGTGTAAATTTGTATTCTAATTTAAGTAATGTTCCTTCTTTTCTCTATGTACTCCACTATTTCTATTTTATAGAAGTTGGTAAATATAAATATCCATTCATTCAAAGAGTGGTGTTGAGAATAGGGAGCTCGAGCTGTCTGGGCATTAAGAAATAAGACCGAAGTTTTCGATCGGATCCCAAAAATTCAATATTTATTGGTCTTATTGATCAAGAAAATCGCGGTCTTTTACTTTTGTAAAGTGATTCACTTTGACAAAATTCCTCGTTTTAGCTGTATTCCAGGAAAATTGCATGCAGAGTAAAAGAGCTAGAGACAACGAGAATCTCTGAAGACCCAAGAATCTCTCCACCTGCAGTCTGACACTCTAACGGATTGAGCTTACCATTTCTGTGTTACGGTGAGACTTTCCGACGCTAAACAATCACAAAAGCCGAATTAAAAGTTTCACTTTTCAAATCTACAAAATTTCCGTGTTTTAATGAATTTTCCGGTTTTGGCCGGATTCCGGATGAACTACTTGTCCAACGAGAAAATAATTTTCATATTTGGTCTCCTTACCCTGAATAGACTATCCCATTAGCTTTCCCTTTAATTAAAAAGCTCGCCCTTAAATTTGGAACCCTCCCCCACCCCTAAATATAGGGCTAGGCTAAGGAGCCCATATACGAACTTGACGTGTACTTCCCAAAGGATAGTCACACCAAGTTTTGAACCAAATATCTCAATCCCTTCAAGAATCGTGCTAACAGAAGGACGGACAAACGTTACGATGTCATAGGTATCACTGACGTTTTGGGATCCCAAAAAGAAACTTTCACGTGCAAACTATTACGGGCTCACGTAGCACGGGTGCTGGTCCCCTGTTTCAGTGCCCTAGGCCGAGTGTACGATGCGTGGTTGGCATATGACTGTTCAGTGCTTTACCCTAGATTTATCTCGGTACCCGTTTTACATATGCGTCTGTAACTTTCACATTCAAGCCATTACAGGATCACGTAGCGGCTCGTCTTACAGAGCCTAAGAACTGGTCCCGTCGAGCGCCTAGAACAGGAAACGAACTAGGGGAACAAGCGCGTCCTAGTCTAAAGCCCAACGCCTTAACCACTCAGCTACCGCGATGTCTAGTTACAAATTCTTTTTCTCCGCCAGACATCCAGATTAAATAAGATCCATTTCTTATATTGCCAATATGGATTTATGTAGCTTGTACAAGAAGTTTTACCAAACGGAACCTTTCTTCTTATTGAAAGCCCCACGGCGTAATTTTGAGTTATTTCCAACTTGCTTCATAGTTGTCTCTTCACGCGAAACCCAACAGAAATAACACATTTCTCATTAAATTAATAGTTATATGAATGAATGAAATATTTTATTGCCCATCGACTACAAAAGCAAAATAACATTAACCTAGATACAAAATCAAACAAATCCTATCAAAATAGGATACCCATCCAGGGGGCTCTCAATATAGAGGGCGCACTGTCAGACCTACTATATGGCGTACTGTTGTAGCTTGTATTCCACGCACCTTGTGAGTACTTGGGTTGTGAGGTAAGTAGCTGAACGGAATCTGACCGTTACTGTTACAAGTTGAAACTGTCCTCCAAGACATAAAGGAACAGACAGCTCCTGGATTACTAGTTTCGCTGGAAGTGCTATATTAAAAGAAACCCTTTGGGCATGTCATCTGATTCCAGATCCTCATGTTTGGCAATGGATTTTAGGGTTGAATCCTGTTACGGCGAAGACGGTCTGATGACATACGATATGGCGAATAAGATCACCGTGTGCGACATGGTGCAAAGAAATTCCCGCAAAAATTATAGATAACTGACTCAACATACGCCGCGGGACTGAGACAAAGAATGACAAAACAGCCAAAACCTGTGATTCTCCCCCCCCCCCCAGAAATCAATGTTTTAATCTTTTAGCACAAAACCTACGTTGAGGCGATCTCTGATTACCTCAACCACTGACGTTAGCCTTACTTTCCGTATTATTTGCTTTTCCGATCTAGAAGAAATAATACCTACTCCATCGCTATTTCCAATTACCTCAAACAGTGAGGTCACCTTTTCATATTATTTGCTTTTCTAATCAAGAAGACATATTGAGTTGTCTCGCCGTTCCCCGAGGGCTCCTTTTGAGGAGTCCCTGCGTTTTTGTTTGTCCCAGGGACTCACTCCCCGTATTCTCGCTAGTTCCCACTAACGGGGAATGCTCCAATTATCATCACCATCATCGAAAAGGACTCCCTTTCAGATTCGGAGGGGAATCAAACTTTGCTGGTGTTGGTTCAATTTAAAACTGATTAAAAACAATCATAATAAACGAAACCAAAAATAAAATGGATCCAGACTGATTTCGGCAACTGCATATTTTTTTCGTACAAAATCCAGTCTAGAAGCATTTCCCGTGTTCTCGTTGCTTTCCGTCGGCGGAGTCCGCATGGAGTGACTCCCTCTATTCTCGCCGTTCCCATTGATTCTCCGAGGAGTCCTCGGGGAATTGCGGGAATACGCCTATAGCACCTACTTTACCGCTGTTTCTGATTACCTCGACCACAGACATTACGGGTGAAATTGCTAAATTATTCCATTTTCCAGAAAAAAGTACCCAAGCTAACAAACATGGTACTGGAGTAGGAATCTGAGATCACACACAATCGTAAAACCAAGTAATGACGCATGCTGGTGTAATGCAAAAACCAAAGTTTACAAGGTCTTACCTGACTTCCCGCGGGAGCCACAGATGTCACCCCGTTCGCCTGTACTATGATCAGTCTCCCCTCTTCATCCGAGAAGACTTGAACTCCCTTCATTGAATCTTCCGCGCAATCGCCGGACATGTTTTCTCCTTCCGCAAAATCCTCACTCACTCTGTTCCCCTCATCACTATTCTCTTCGTCCACAATCTCCTGATTAAAATCCTCATGGCGATCGGCGTCATCACCATTCAGTTCGGAGTCATCATGGCTGAGCGAGATCACTGATTCTCGAAAACCCCCAATTTCAACGCCGGCTGATTTCTGCTCCCCCTCCTTGTTTTCTTGGTCATGATCAATGTATTCATACTGATCATTTATCGATACTGAGCCAACCTCTTGGTCGTCACTGCAGTTTTCATCTTCGCTATCCAGTATGAATTCAGCGCTCGGATCTTTGAAAGAACCAACGTGTTGTTGATCTTTACAGTTTGTGATCGGCTGTTGAGTAACGGGGGCTCGCTTCGCTCTCGCGCTCTGTCTTTGACCTAGGTCCAGCTGATAAGAGTTGAAGTTTGTTTGTTCAAGGGTTGGTTCAAAGTCGTGCGAAATGGAACTAGGCTGCTCTGCTTCTACTGACTGAGAACCGATGAAGATAGGCTACAGGAAAAATAACTCCATTACTACCGGAATAGGAGGCAACCAAGAGGGCAGAGCAAAATAACACTAGGGAGTAGTGCCAAGACCTATGCTTTCCATGCTTCACAATCTGGATATAGTTGTAGTGCCTCCTACTCCGCTTGTGGTATTCAAAGCGAGACAAACTTGCGGGTTTACAAATTTCTAGCTGAGCTAAGATCCCGTCTGCACACATCAAAGAAACAGGGGAAGTTGTACCTTTGTTTGCCGTGTTCAGAATTTTAAGTTATTGGAGCCAGCGCTGGTGCACGACTGATCGAGTTTCAGTAGGGACGTTCTATATCACTAGTGGTGGTAGTGTCGCTGCTATTTGAGTGTGTGTCACTTTTCCAAGTCTTGTCAGTACTCACTAGTGTTAATTTGCTCTGCTGGAGGGCAACTGGTGGTCTGTGGAAAATACCACCAGGCTTTGGCTCAGTGGGTATTAACCTGAACAAGATACTACGACCAGCGAACCTAAGTGTGTAGAAGGTTGGGCTATGGTGTTGTGACGGTCTCTTTGACCGTTTCTCTTTGATCTCTTTGACTCCTCCGCTATTTCTAGATCTTAATTACACAAGTGAAGAAACGGAGCGGATGCGAGTAAACACATGACGTAAGGGAATATGATCCTCCACTCACTTAGAAGTCAGCACGACCTCGGTACGAGGTAAGAGAGGATCATTATCTGCCCTTTCGGCGTAAATCCATAACAACGTACCAGCCCAGAGAATCGTGCAGTTTAATAGTAATCATCTTCGAGGACACCAGTACAAAGTGAGCACGAACGCTTTTATAAGGACATGGGCCGCTGGACTTTCGGCAACCGAGTGGTCCTGCACTGGATCAACTTACCAGAGAGAGTAATCTGCTCCACAAACCTACTGACATTCAAGAAGGAAGTTGATGAATATTATTCGAGTGACATTTTCTCCTTGTGCAAATTTAGAAGAATTCTAAATTAAGAATTTTGTAGAGGCTTAACGGCCTTCCATCCAATTTGCGAATATATTATTATTATTATTATTAACATCCGGCGTTTCCAGAGCTGAAGAAGACTTGAGCGTTTGCTAGCATCCGGACATTCCAGAACTCACGACGACGTGAACATAAACTACCATCCTGTCTTCCCCTTGTGGAGTCCACACTGTCAGAAGTTTCATAAAAGACATCAGAAGGATGCGCGTTTTCAACAGACAATGCGTAAAAAAAAACACTTCGGGTGTTGTCTGGTGTGTTTGAAATGTTATGCGTACCAAGCGCTGTCGCCAGGAAGAGCCGAAAAATCGACAAAAAGCATCTGCTGAATTTTCCGACATCGTGACGACAAACAAAAAAGTCAGTAGGCTTGATGCATTTTTGGCTTTTCTTGACAACGCTTGTTCAATTCAATTCAGTTTAGTCATTAAAAATCTTGAAGCGGCGGTAACCCGACTAGTTGATTTTACGTCAACAATGTATTCACTAAAGTTATAATATTTAAACTGAATTATATACGTAGAGCTAAATCGCATATCACACTATGGCCCATAACGGGCCATTTGTCTGTCAGGTCACGTAACTTGTCAATAAATTACAATGATTAATATCACTTAATCTTAGTGTCAAAATTCATAATATTTACAATTAACAACAATTACGCTAAAATATGCATAGCATTTCTGCATTCGTTCTGCATAGCATTTCATATCAAGTTCAAGTTTTATTTTTCAACATCCACAAATAAATTAAGTAAAAAACAACACTTTCGCGCTGGAGAAAAAACCTAGGAGGGTTTGCATTCGCGCGAAAATAAGTAGCTAATATGATTGCAGCTTTGTTTCCCTCCCCGACGCAGACCCAGAGGATGGACAGCCTGACGAGGACCCTTGCCAAGAAGGGCTTGTTTGAATAAATATTCAACACACTCTTGCGCATCCTTGTGCTGAAGGCTATGAGGATATATTTGTTACGACCTGTTTAAATGTTATCTTTTCCTGAAACACAACATTTAAAAGCGCCAGAACGGAAGTTTTGTCTAACAGAAACATCCTTGGCATCCAAGATAAAATTTACCACAAAGATGCTTAACCATGTGTTATCTGTTATCCAAAACTCTGACAATGTAGTCTTAGTCGATCGTGTGTCAGTCTCACTGTGTAAAGTTTGCCAGTGAATGATTACATGGTACAGGATATGCCATGTAAAAGGTAATTCTTAAACAGACCTCGCACGTCAACGTAAACCACTACCAACCTACGACCCACCTACCTAGCAGCTCGACCCAAGCTACCCAACACATCATCTTCCACTTGTAACTGTGTTGGCACGATCAGAGCAAATTAACACTAGGGAGTAGCGCCAAGACCTATGCTTTCCATCCTTTGCAAACGGGCCATACTCCTAGCGGCGCTGCTACGCTTGCGGCATTTAAACCGAAACAAACTTGCGTGTTTAGAAATTCAATGTTCGGCTTCGTCCGTGAGCGAATTTTTGAAAATAAATTGAACTGAATTGAATTGAATTGAGTGCACGACTGATTGAGTCTCAGTAGAGACGTTCACTATCGCTAGTGGTGCTAGTGTCGCTGCTATTCGAGTGTGTGTCACTTTTTTCAAGTCTTGGCGCTATTCCCTAGTGTTATTTTGCTCTGGGCACGACTGGGGTCATCCGAAATCAGGACTCATAGTGCCACGCAAGGAACAACTTTCGACTTGCACAATGAACACTAATACTCAGCAAATTAAAATTTAAGATACTAACTAAGTCCAGAATTTCGGTTGACGCTATCTTATTCGGAACCATGCTTTCAGAATTCCATCTGTGGATTTTCTAACCCACATTGTAAAAAGTCCCTCCGTATAAAGATTAAAGTTAACTGCAGTATTTGCTACTCAGATTCATCTTATCCCTATTTGGTATTAATCTTATCTGCGTAGAGATAAGAGCAATCCGAGTAGCAAATACTGCAGTTAACTTTAATCTATATACGGAAAAACTTTTTACAGTGCATGTTGCTTTCACGGTTTCAAGGATTTCTCTGCGGGATAAGCCCAGGCAACGTGGGTCGAAGAAACGTCGATTTCACATTCAACTAAAGACCTACTACTGTCGACAAGGACAGGATTTGAGTGAGTCCTCTGAGGGATATTCGAGGGAAAAAATTGACTAGACGTCAACTAGAACAGTGAACCAGTAGGTTCTTTCGTTGGTGTAAAGTAACCCTTTTACGGGTGACTTCAAGGTGGTCATAGTCATCAAGGTGAATGTTGATATTTTTAACTGGTTTCTTTTTTTTTTACTGATAGCGTTTCGTCAAAGAAGAATAAATGAAAAATATAACTTTATGTGAAATAGTAGTTTAACTTTAACGTTTAGCTGGAAAGCCAGTTGATCTTTATACACTGGATTTGAATACACTGCATTATTTTCTCTGCTAAGGGAATTAGGATTTTTTTCATCTTGGGCTCTAGTAATAGCATTCAGAATAGCTGCATTGCTGGCCCGACAAGACAAAGTTAAACCCGACGCAGAGAACTTGAATTTCACCAAAAGCGTGCATTTCAATGGTAAAGGAAATTTTCAGTTCCACGCAGATCGAAAACAAGAGCTGTAAGCTCATATGGCACTTGCAACTGTATGTAGTAGGTAAGGGCTCTGTCAGATCGATCGGGTTCCTGATGTGCCTGCCTAGTTTCGTCCTGAAAAACGCTATCACTGGAATTCCGGAAGGACCTCTCACCCCCCCCCCCAAAAAAAAAAGTGTCCGGATCCAGTTCATTTGTGCAAACGATTTATCTAGAATAAATGCTTGTTCTTCCCAGCAAGGTTAACTCTGATCCCTCCATTCTAAGCGTTTCTTCAAATTTCCGATCACCCGCTCCCAATCCTGAATCCTGCATCTGCTATCGTTAGTTGAGATGAATCCTTTGATAAAAAGTACTTTTTCGACTTTGCAGTTAACATGCGCACTTTAAGGGAGCTGGAACTTCATTTGTTAGCAAAATCCTTGAGGCAAAAATGATAATGGGCTCAAGGGGATCATGAAAATGTATATTTCGATTAAAAGTATTTTTCTTACATTGTGGTCAAGATTGGTACCTTAGGGATAGTCGGAATCGGAAACTGTCGATTTCTAAGACAATCTTGTCGAATGTCCAGTATTCCAGCCAAGTTGCATCGTCCTAGCACATCTGGAAGTACCTTAACTCGTGATCTCCGGAATTCCAGACCCCCCCCTCAAATTCCCCTCGCGGTCGCCAGAGCCAATCCAGTTCTGAAAAGAATTTATCCAGAGCGTCTGTTTGTTATTCCCACAAAGTTCCATCCCGATCTCTCCAGTATAAGCCGGTCACGTATTTTCCCATTTCCTCCCCCCTCCCCCCCCCCAACTGTTATCGGATCCGGTCCGGACATGAAAAGATCACCAGAGACATGTCCCCTGTTCAGTTATTAAATTTCAATCAAATCCGATTACCCGTTCCAAAGTTACGCATGACTCAACATTCCAGATTCCCCCTCCCTCCACTCCCCCCATGACTTTCGGATCGAGTAAGTTTTTATTTACAAGTCAGTTTGATCAGATCCCTGACATGCCTCCCTAGTTTCGTCGCGAAAACCCCCAAAACTGACATCGCCGGAATTCAGGGTAACTCCTCTACCCCCCCCCCTCCCAAGGGTCCGCATCCAGTCCAATTATGTAAACGATTTATCTGGGACAGATATTTTATTCTTTCTAGGAAGCTTCACTCCGATCCCTCCATTGTAACCGTTTCTCGAGATTTCCGGTCTCCCCCCACAATTCCCCCATAGCTACCGAATCCGGTTCGGACTTCAAATGGGACATCAGAGATATGTCCTTTATTCAGTTATCAAGTGTCATTCAATCCGATTACCCGTTCAAAAGTTACACACTACTCAATTTTCCAGATTCCCCCGCCCTCCACTTCCCCCAGACGGTCGGATCGGGAAACTGATTATTTCCAAGTTCGTCTGGTCGGGTCCCTGATATGCCTGCCAAGTTTCATCGTCCTAGCACATCTGGAAGTACCCTAACTCGCAAAAGTGTGACAAAATGCCCTAAATCTTCCAGATTCCCCCGCCCTCTACTCCCCCCGCAGATGGTCGGATCAGGAAACTGATTATTTCCAGATTAGTTTGGTCGGGTCCCTAATACGACTGCCAAAGTTTCATCGTCCTAGCACATCTGGAAGTACCCTAACTCGAAAAGTGTGACAAAAAAACGGACCGACCGACAGACGGAATTGCGATTGGTATATGGCACTTGAGCCAGAGGCTGCAAGTGCCATAAAAAATGAAGAAGAATAAATGAACCAGTATAATAATCTACCCCTTGCTGAGAGCAAAACACTTGAGCGGGTACTCAGACGAGCCATTTCCTTTGGTACAAACTACAGAGGCATTCCAAGTTAAGGATAAAGCAGCTTCACATTGATGTGTCGTTGCGATGCACTGCGTACGCGTTTATCTTGCGTTGCGTACAGGTTGCGTAGCGTATCTTTCACACCTGCGCGAGAAGCTTTCACGCTGGATGCGTATTCACGTTCTCCTTTTTCATTTTCTTCTGCTGAATTTCGTTTCTTTCATAATTAGTAAGTTTTGTCTTCATCATTTGTAGGTTCTTCTCCAGTATTTTTCAAAAACTTAAATTTTTCACTCAAAAATTTGATGCGTCCGTGTCGACGCAGTACAACGATAAAGGTTAAGCCGCTTTCACACTGACGCGTTGAGGCTTTCACACTGAGCTGCGCAACCTCTGCGTCGCGCTTGCGGCGACGCAACGCAGACAAATAAAACGCAACGCAAGAATAGAACCAAGCTTTCTTGCGTTGCGACAACGCGTAAGCATCGATTTTTCAGTGGAAAATGGAAGTTTGTTGACATTGGACTTTTCATGCCACTTTCATACATCTTGCTGTGTCTAAAGCTAACTGCCAGTTAGCCAAAGTAGGTAATTTGGGGCATCTGAAAACACCTGCATGGGTATTTTGGATTTTCATTTTACCGTTTAGCCCAAAACTGCACTGTTCACACTAAAGTTACTGTTCACATAAGCATACCTCTACTGTAATCAAGACATCTGATTAATATGGTTTCCTTTTCACTGCCACCTATTTCCTGATTTTTCACTGACAAAAGTAATAAAAGACCTAGATTTTTTTTTTGTGGTTTTGTTTTGCGGTCTCGATTAGGACAACTGAAGTTGACTTTTTGTGCAGTAGTTGTTCTACATTAATGCAGATTATTTTTTGCCACCTCCTATGACACGGTTACTTCTTGGGGTGGTTGTCAAACGGAAATGTTTTATTTGTTTATTCAGTAAATTTCTCTCTCTTATCATGAAGTAAAAGGGCACCGGCTTTAGAGAGGCTGAATTTGTCTTTTGGCAGGGGTGGGTTTCGGGGAAACAGGTGGTTGGTAGGGAATTGTCTCTCCTACCATGTCACTGCACATTCGGTGAAGGGGGGGGGGGCAACTACCATAACGCAACGATAGTGAAAGCACAATAAACTCACCAGAGCATTTCTGTGATCTATAACTTCCAAAAGCCTCTCACAGCATTCCTGCGCTATCCGCTCGTCGACAAACGGCTCTAAATCGGCAGGTTCGGGTTCAACGTCTACTATAATGCCGTCTGCACCATGCAGGATGCCTGTCTTCTCATCAAGGACGAAGTCGTTGTCTTCAGGATGTGGTTCGACATGATCTGCATCCTGAAAAAGAAAATATACATACTAAGTAAGTAAGTAAGTAATTTATTTATGACCCGCCATTTTGAAAAGGCGGAGTAAAGGAAGAAAACAAAGAAAATAAACAAAACACATAAACACACAGAAAAGACACTTAATTTTCAATCTTCGGTCAGGAAGCAGTGGACGACGTCGTGCGCTGGTTCGGCCCTGTTGTCCATGATTTTTGAAAGCGATGAGGAAACATCCAAAAGGGTAACACTTGCATCTTGAATTTTGAATATCTCCGTCAATGTATGGTTATGACATAATTTCGGCAAGTAGAGAAGGTGCTTTGCATATTTAAAATAACATGATCTCATCTTTTTAATCTCCTTCTTTCGTAGAACATGAGTGACTCCAGAACGAAATAGTATGGAAGGAGCGCAGAAGGCGCTGTACAAGTTTCCCAAAGCTTTACGATTATAGCGCCCCCGGTTGGGGACGATGCGCCCATAGGCGCTACGGATTGACTTATAAACTTCTTGAACAACCGAAGAGCAAAATTTTGACAACGAAATACTGCGATTAAACAGCGTCTTTATCGACACGGGAGGGCGTAATAGATAGAAAGATAGATATTAGTTGCGTTTTCGCAGATACCATGGTATCTGATACCACGGTCTTAAGTCGTTTTTGCAGTTATCGTGGTATCTGATACCACGGTCAAAAGGCGTTTTTGCAGTTATCGTGGTATCTGGCCAGTTATCGTGGTATCAGATATTCAGATACTACGGTCCGACCGTGGTAACTGGTCGTGGTATCTGAAAAGTCATCTCACTTCCATAAAATTTTGTCAGATTGGTGAGAAAGAAGTTTGGCACTTAGTGATGTAACTGGATATCTGTTTTTCTTTTGGGATGACTTCGAAAGTGCAATTTCGGCAATAGTAGTTTTTGCAGAGCACCGTATATCAGATACCACGATAACTGCAAAAACGACTAATTGCAGATCCAGTTACCGTGGTAACAGATACCATGGTATCAGCAAAAACGCAACTATTTATTAACACTAAAAGCCGTAATACGCCATGGTTCATACAAACATGTAACAAAACAAATCAATTCCAATACGCCAGTTTCAAACAAATCCATTGAATAAATTTCGTATGATATAAACCAGAATCAACTATTTCTAAACTCACCTTAACACAAACCAGAATACAAGAAGTAAAATATAGATGGCTCTTTTCGGGATCACTGTTCCTATGGCCGGTTTCTACCAGACTATTGTAGTGGTTTGCGAACTCTGTTCACAAGCCACTCGGTAGCTCAGTGGTAGAGTGGAGTGGCAGGGTGGGTGGCAGAGGGTCCTGGGTTCAAATCCCGGCTGAAGAGCATTTTTGTGTATCAGTTCACTACTTATGCAAGAAGTAAAGAAAAATACATAGAAGAAAAATTTCTCTATGTGTCGTATCGACACTAACCAACCGACCCAAATCCATTATTCCCAAAATAGTAATAGTAAGATTTAGGGTTTAGCAGGTTATCAGCGGTCAACAACTGATCCGAGCATAAGACGAGAGACACTACGAAAGCAAGCAGCATCCAAGGGGATCAAGCATTTGGCTCAAAGGCGATCAAGCATTTGGCTCAATATCCGCTAACCTGATTTATCAAGGATAATGCGGTCCATTTTCTACCGTTTTTTCTTTCGTCTTCTCACTGCATTTTCTACCGTTTTTCTTTCTTTTCGTACGACTACGCCCTGCGCTGACATAAATTATTAACAATAAAAGTAATAACTGTCACATACGGATCCCTTGTGGTGGTCGACACGTGAGCTGCCTCTGAGTTATTTCAGCGGACCCAGGGTGAAGGAATGAATACTTCGGCATTACTGCCAAAGACTTAAAAGAAAAAACAAAAAGAAATACAATAACAACAAAAAAATTAATGCAGATCAATCCTTTAAAAAATCTAGTTAAAGTTTAACCGAAAAGTATTGAGATAGGAAAATCTAGTTCCCCATCACTTATTCATTTCAACAGGCTTGAAGAACCGATGAAAATGCGTTAGTTCGTTGCTCCGCTATTCACGAATAATAAATTTTCATACAGTGGAATTTCCCTGTCGGTTGTGGTACCTCTATGCGCGTGTACCTGTATTGTACGATTGACGAAAACGGTTTACGGAAAAGAAGTGTTCACGCAGTGAGTCCCCTTCCGGGAGCTGGTCATTGGCCACTGAAAGCCTCGTTTATATATAGATTCAAATTTTCCGCGTCATAGTAGAATTTGGGTTGTGGCGACGGCCGTAGAGGACAGTAGATGTTCTTAACGTCACTATTAGAGCAGATAGTGAAAAATCAATTATCCCTTAGCAGAACCCAAATAATTTCGGTGCATTCAGTTAAATGATACAAAAATTAGTTGGCTTTTCAGTTAAACTTTAAGAATCAGATAAAGAAGCTTGAAGACCAGTCTAAAATTCACAAATATTGCAACTGCTAATTATTTAATGGTCATTCATCATACTCATGGATGGGAATTAATAATCCTGGCGTTGACGAGCTGTAAAAAGACAGTCAGTAAAGGGGTTATCGCGATCACGAGTTTTAAGCAGAAACAGCGAATTTTTAGGCATTCTTCAGCAAGCGCTAAACAGAAAAATCAAAAGATAAAAGACAAGAAACGGGAGTTCTGTTTTTCGCAGGGGTTTTAGAAGTTGTGTGATCTTTTAACGTTACCACATATTAAGAATACGTCTGCTAAGTCCTTTGGCTAATCTCAAAGTGTGGCAGAAGTTTGTTTACTTTCCTGTAAAATAACGACATGTCGATTACGTCTTTTTACTTCTCAAGCCTGAACAATCGTCACCTAGCCCAAGAACTGAGTTGCTGGACCATGCAACAGCTATATCGAAAACGCAATTATTGCTGACGTGGTCAACAACCTCAAGTGGACCACACTGTCAACTCTACCCAGTACGATTATTCCCAATTCCTGAGCGATATCAATCAATTTAATTAGCACAATAGTGCACAGCTGCAAGGGCCGAAGGAGAAGGCGAAGAGATGATTTTGCTTTCAAGCAACATATTCTGTATACATATAGCCTACAAACGGCTGGATGAATTTCGACCAACGCAACAAAACATTAAAGGACCCCTCTTGCTTAATCTGTGTTTTAGGTTATCCACAGATTATAAGCTTCTGAAATCCCCGAATTCGCCATTGCTTCCCTTTTTACCAACGACTTTTTAGCAATTTTTCGGTCGAGCCGAGTTTTCAGTCAAGAGATTCTTCCAAGTGTTGTTTTTCTTTTTGGAAGACATGTTAAGGCCACCAGGTCGTTCTTCTATTTTTTAATTCTTTTGTTTTGCTTTATGCCACTTTTTATCCATGGCACATTCACTTTTCAAATATTTTGCGTCCAGCCGCCGCGTTGGAGAGCAGGAAGGCTGGAAAGAGTCGACAAGCGCTAATAGGAAAATCGCTAATCTCACGTGGAAAGTAATCGTGCTTTCTAAAAATGATGCCGCTGAGTTATTTCATCACGAAAAGATCACTTCTAGTAATAGTTGTCCTTTTTTTTTTTTTTTTTTTTTTACCCGTAGCATCTTTTCTAACTTAACTTATTTTTATATTATTTAAATAAAACAACGAAAATCATGTTACATACTTTTTGTGGCTACTCCTCCATCCCCCAGTGACGTTAATTTTAATCTATATTTACCCACTTTTAAACTATTTACGTCACCTAACTTTTAATAATAAAGCCCATATTACATTTACTGTTCTTCCCCCTAATAACTATATATAAAATAAAAACTTATTATAAATTTATCATTACAAACTCAATCACCTTCTCAAATCTCTATCATTCAAATCCTACTAAAAAACATTAGAAAAAAAAAATTACCACTTACTTTTTCGCCCAGTTATCATTCACACATACCCATCGTTCATCACAATACTTATCTTCAACTCTTCGAAAACCCTAAAAGCCCTCAACCCTCATTTCCCTCTCACTCGCTTCCACTCATATCATAACCCCAGGGCACAAATTTAACACCAACTTTCAACAATCCCAACGAGACCCCTGCTCTACCCACTCAAGAGGTGCCCTTCCCCCTCTAGGGCACCTCTAACACGGTGGCAATTAACTTTCCCAAATACAACAACGATATTCTGCCCTGGCTGACCCCAATCATTCCACACACACCAACAGACACACTTCTACCTCCCACAACCCAAATTACCCCACAATCCTTGAAACGTTTTCCCTTTACACCATTATAGGGAAAAAGTTTCAAATCAAAATTTAATCTTACAATCCCCCACACTCGTCCGTCCATACTTATTCATCAATTCGGATCTTCAACAAATAGTTGTGCTTTAAGCGTACTTACGCGAAGCAGCATCCCCGATGGCTGGTACATCTCAATTACATCTGGCGCTGCTATCTGCTGGCGCGAATTCAAACGACCGATGGATCGACAATGCCTCACAACTTTTACTTCAGATGGCAGGAAGAAATCGTCCAAAGGAAGAGGTTCAGGAGGAGGCAGGGGGGACACCGGGTCGTACCAGAGGCTGTCCGAGGTAGAGGCGACTTTGATTTTGCTGATGAAAAGGAAAAGGGGTCCTAGTGCTTTGAATCCTTGATTTAAAACCTGTTCCCAAAACGATGTGTGTAAGTAAGTTTAGCCAAGATTAGTAAATTTCCAACGCAGCGGCGCTGATGCCAGAGGTTACGCCCGTGTTTCCCGGTACATCCTTAAAACTATTCCTTACACATGTAATACAAACACTGGCCGTCCATAAAGCTACAGTCAGTCCTACGGGGGAGACTGAAGATGCAAAATCGAAAGTCTCCATCTTTCAACTCGCGGTATCACAACTCGCCACCGCGAGAGTCTGACGCCATAATACTCTTGATGACTAAACTCTACTTGTCGATGCAAACTCGCCGGGTACCTAGCGGAAGAGCCGGAAGCGGTATCACAGCTGCTCCCAAGCATCGCCGTGATTGGTTAACACATGATTGAGTTGTTGAGTTTAAGCCGTCAGTGCTACGTTTTCGCGTTCTTCCCGAGGATCACTGGCGTGTTTTGGACTTAGTCATATAGAGTATTTCGACGCATCACATGTAGATTTTCATATAGTGACACGAATTTCTCATTCCGCACAAAGATCCATCATGGACCTTGATACGCTCCGTAGCGCGAATCAAGGTAATACTTTCGCATGCGAGATCTAATCGGACTCAGTAGTTGCGTTTTTGCAGATATTACGGTATCTGTAACCACGTTCAGTTCAGTTTATTTTACTGTTACCATGGTGACTAGATCTGCAATTAGTCGTTTTTGCAGTCATCGTAGTATCTGATATACGGTTGCTCTGCAAAAACGGCAACTGCCGAAATTGCGCTTATCGAATTTATCACAAAAGGATATTCAGTCACATCACTAAGTGCCAAACTTCTTTCCCACAAATTTGACAAAAACTGATGAAAGTGAGATGACTTTTTCAGATACCACGATCAGTTACCACGGCCGGGCCGGTCGGGCCATACCACGATAACTGCAAAAATGCCTTTTGACCGTGATATCAGATACCGTGATAACTGCAAAACGGATTTAGACCGTGGTAGCATATACCATGGTATCTGCAAAAACGCAACTAGTGGGGAGGGAGCTTTGAAGTTGAAAACCAACTGTGACGGAACTAGATTTCTTAGGATACGAGTTCGAATAGCATGCGGTTTGTCGACCCCTTTTGTGGTGGAAGGCAACCACAGACTCGCTTTACCAAAGACTAACCCTTTCTTCCTTCGCTTCCTCTCCATTTCCCTGATTTGCCACCTTTTCATCTTAGAGATAATACGCCGCCCAGCGACAGTTTTAACAACTACAGATTCTTCATGATCATCATCGCCAACTATCGGGTCCAATTCAGTGTCTACCTCTGGTTTCTTCTGTACCGGTTTGGGACATGTCACGGGTTTTGAGGACGGCACCTGAAAATGCAACAAGGGAAGTGTCAAGATTCTGTTGTTGTTATGACTAAGGTCACCTTACGTCGTGAATATTACCTCGTGGCGTCACTTTGTTTAGGATAAGCAATTTTTTCCCAAGTAGCACACTCCCCTAAGGATTTGTTTGTCTGCCATTTGCCAGTAAAATACACAGTCGGTTGTACCAAGAACAAATAACGAGATAGAACTGCTGTCTCCCCATGTCGGTCATGCAAACATGCTGAGTCGAGTACAATACGGCCGAATCCCGACGAAAACGAGCGGAGGTTACTAGCTTCGCGTCACATCACGTTTCGTTAGTAGCTATATCGCTGTTAAGTCGCTGAAGAGGAAGTATAGAAGTCAAAGACGATTGGTTCTATGGACGCGCTCCAGCGCGGGTCGGCGCGCGGAGTGAGCCTCCTTCAATATTTCTTGTGCGGTAAGCAACGGTGAAGACGGAAGAGGAGTAAACGGGTATCAACATCAGCTCAAAGCTAGAGTAAATACCTCTAGGTCCGCTCAATTTTTCAATTCAATTTTGTTCTTGGTTGTACAATACAAATATGGGTGTCTTTAAGATTCAAGGGCCCTCGAACCGGTTCTCCCAGTTTAAAGTCCCACTTAAATTGGCTTGAAGACCCGCTGAAAATGCGTTGCTTCGTTGTACCGCTATTCACGAATGATCGATTTTCAAATAGTGGAATTTCCGTGTGATTTGTGGTACCTCTACGCGCTTGTATTTTTGTTGTATGCCTTAATTTGATTTTTTTTTCATGCAGGCACTAAGCAACCTTCATCAATCTCACCACTGCCCACTGAAAAGCCGCGTTTGTGCTGTGATTAAAATTGTCCGTGTCATAGTAGAATTTTTGTTGCGGGGACGGTCGCAGATATTCTGATCGCAATAACTAGAGTAGATAGTAGAAAATAAAACAAGAACTGGAAGCTCATATGGTACTTGCAAGACTGGGTCAGAGGATTAAAGTAGGAATTCGCGGGTTTTTTGTGATTACTTGTAAGCAAAACCCTTGAGATAAGAATGGTCATGGGTCCTTGGAAATCACGAGAATGTATTGTTCGTAAAAACTATTTTATTTGTGCATTTGGCCGTGATGATGAGCACTTTAAGGGCGCTAGAGATTCATTTGTAATGAACACTCCCGAAGCACATAATAGCATCTTATATTAAGGACCGTTCTCAGTACCGTTCTCAGTCTCCATTCAGCTCTCGTGCGGAGAAGACGTGTTTTGCCCTAGCTTATGTTTGTGACTCTGAATTGGATTAACGGACTTTTTGCGTGAAAATGGACTCTGATTCGGATACGGACTGCTTTGTTTATGCCCCGGTTCTGAACTTTCTGCAGTACAATAATGAAAAAGGAGTCGAAGCTGCAGTGATCTTAAAATTTGCCGTCGATTTTTTCGAGTCAAGTGATATTGCCAAATCGAAGAAAATCCTGTGGGATTCGCTGCCGAATTTGACCGAGCCCTGTCCAAAGCGCACGGGTCAAAACGCAGCTCTGAATAATTTGAAGGACATGTTAGAACTTCTTCACAAACAGAGTGCTTCCGATGACATGCCTGTATTTGTTATCCGTTCCCCAACCGAAGTTCCCTGCATCCCAGCAGTTGCTTACTCCAGGATAGCTTCTAAGCTTAACGCAATTCATCAGACTCTTTCGCAAGTTAATGAGAAAATGTCAACTTACGATCTGAATTTCCCCAGCCTTCCGAGCAGTGCCACTGGCAGTGATATAAGCAAAGCCACTGTTATTATCACGAATGTACCGCGTGATCTCGATAATGCATCCAAGCGGAAGGAAAGAATTGACTGTATTTCTGGTCACGAGTGCATTGATACTGTGCGCGCCTCTGGCGACAAATTGATTGTGAAGATAGATAGCGGTGCCGCTGCTGACTTTTGCAAATCTGCGCGCTCGGTTTTTCGTGATTGTGAAGCGAAAATGGTGGAGAAAAGGTTTTTTGGTATAATGAAAGGCGTTGCACAAGATCTTGATTTTGCGCCTCTCAAAGCTTGCCGGGGTGTTCGAGACGCTACGAGAATCGGGAGCTCAAATTGTGTGAAAATTACGTTCGAAGACGAAATTTCTCTTTCCTCGGCCCTTCAATCTGGACTGAAGATAGACTATGAACTGTTCCGAGTGTATGAATATCGGCGAATTCCTAGGTGCTGCAGGAAATGTCAATCTCCTGACCACCTTGCTGCTAACTGTCCCGATCAAAACTACAAATGCTCACGGTGCTCAGGCCCCCATATGAACTCCAGTGACTCACCATGCAGTAACACCCCCAAATGTGCAAATTGTGGTGGAGATCATGTTGCTTACAGTTTTCGCTGCTCCAGGCTAAAGGCTCTTGCTAATTCCAAAGTTCCGCGATCTTCTCGTATCCAATCATGAATGAGTATAAAGTCTCAGTGTGCTCTTTCAATATTAATGGGACAAAGGATAAAGTGTTAAGCCTTGATGAGAAACTAGCTAATCATGATATTGTTCTCTTACAAGAACACCTGCTCCCAAGCTGCAGTGTAAATTTTCTTAGGCGAAGTTCTCAACATGCTGTTTTCAGCACGAATGCCCGTCGTACCCGAGGCAGGCCCTCTGGCGGTCTTGCCTGTATAATTAAGCGATCTTTGCCTAACTATTTGTCTCCTAGCTTCTACCAATCCTCTGAACACTATCTTGCAATCCGGCTTGCAGACGTGATCCTAATCAACGCTTATTTGCCCCATGATAGAAAATCTGTTTCTTCCTTCTCCAGTTATGCGAATGCTTGTAACAAATTAAAGACTCTCATATCTGGTATTGAGCGTCTGGGATACAAGTGGGTGCTTATAGGCGACCTAAACTGTGACATTACCGTTTCCTCGACACGTAAGGAAGCGCTTTTTCAGTGTCTACCCTCAGCATTTAAGGTCCTATCGAAAGACCTCAGCTTTACATATATCCACTGTAGTGGTTCTGTCTCAAATTTGGACCACTGTATCTGCTCTCCTTCATTACTAACTTCAGCAATTCATGTCGATGAAGATGAGAGAGATTATGACCATTTACCTCTGTATTTCGATATTACGGTTACTTCTGACGTATACTCGGGCCAACCATCACTGTCGCATAAGTGGTTTGAAAAACGTGATTGGTCTAGTGCGAACATGCCTCTTTACCTTGCTACACTTGGAGCTCTACTGTCCACCGTACGTGTCCCTTTCCATCTTCTTTGCACAAACGCGTACCCCACTATTGACAGTACTCGTGCTGATTTAAACCGCTATTATCGTGACATTATTTCATGTATAAAGCAAGCTGAAGATGTGGCCGTCCCGCTGATCCGTGTCAGGCGGAATACCCAAAAACCAATCTGGAAGTGTGATCCTATGCTGAAAAAAGTTAAGAATAAGGCCAAATTCTGGTTAAGAATCTGGTCTGCATGTGGTCGACCGTCTCGGGGTACTGTGTTCGATCTAAAACAAAAGACGAAACTTGAATATAAGCGCCACCTTCGCGCCGTTCGTTATTCCGGTGAAACTTTTCCGAAAAGTAAAAGTGAGTGGCGAAAAGTGATAAATTGTGCCAAGTTTCCGGATACAAGTTCTAGTGATATTATACCTCGTCCATCTTGGATCGAACATTATTCAAAAATATTTTCAAAAGTTAATTATGCAGTGCATAAGCGTTTCTCATGTTTGCTCGAAAAAAATTTGCCGTCACGTATAAGTCAGAGACATGTGATTCCAGTTGAAAAGTCGGCTATTGTTAAAGGTATTAAGGGTTTAAAATCAAAATCCGTGGATCTTGATGGGATTAGTGTTTCGAATCTCGTTCCTAGTTCTTTTGAATTGGTATCTCATCTCCAACTGTTTTTTCAAATGTGTCTCAGTAGTTCGTGTGTGCCCGATTCGTTCTTATGCGGTAGCGTCACGTCACTTCTAAAAAAAGGAAAAGACCCGGTTTCTTGCAGTTCTTATCGGCCCATAACGGTAGCATGTACTCTTAGCAAGCTATTTGAATACCTCCTACTACCTTATATCACTAAGCTTGCTCTAAATGATGATAATCAATTTGGTTTTAGATCTGGGCTAGGTTGTCAGCATGCTCACCGTGCTTTGACCTCTTTGTTAAAAGATGCCCATCGCACTCGTCGCGTACTTCATTTCGCAACCCTCGACTTGTCTAAAGCATTTGACAGTGTTTGTCATACTCAAGCATGGACAGCGTTATGCCAGAGAGGAGTAAATCCGTCGGTAATTCACGTGCTTCGTTTTTGGTACTCCCATTCTTACCTTCGCCTTAAGTCTTTAGATAATTCTTATTTTGGTCATATCCCTGTTCGTTGCGGAGTAAGACAAGGGGGAGTTCTTTCCCCGTATATTTTTAATGCTTGTATTGAAGATGTGTTGTCAAAAATATCGACTACGTGCCTACTAGGACTATCTGATATTTCATATCTGGCATATGCGGATGACCTTCTTCTGATTAGTCAAACTGAGTCTGGTCTTGCCCGTTCAGTGAACTCAGTTACTTCTTCTTTCCGCGATATCGGCCTGTACCTAAATATTGACAAGTGCGAGTTTCTTGTCTTCAACGGTAATAGTTATTCAGAATCACTATACTGCGGTGGTTTTAGTATTCCCCGTGTTAAATCGTTTCGTTGGCTTGGCATAACAGTCTGCGATTCTATGAATGCTCTCCGGTCGCGTGCTGTAAAAGATATTAGTGATAAGCTGAGGCTCGGTTACTCTAAGATCGTTGCAAATCGTGGACACTATAGAAGAAGTGCGCTAACTCGGCTTTACTCAAATTTTTGTGATCATTCTGTACTGTTCTGTACTGGTATTCGGCCACTTCTGTTGACTGGTGATCTAAAACGTATTCGCATAAATTATTACCGGTACTGCAAATTTCTCCTATATCTGCCTCGTTCTTACCGGAATACAAAACTGATAAAGAAGTATTGTGCGACAGATATTACTGGTGTTTTCGAAAAATTATGTTCCAAGCTAGCCAGTGAAGCGCCTTATAGGCTAGGGTGTTTTCATCGCCTTATCCGTCTTTTTTCTGTATGTGATTAACTTTGTTTCTTGTTTTCTCTTGTTGTTTTTCTTTTTGTATTTACTCCACTTAACCTCTGTTCTGTAAAGTGGGTGATAAATAAATTATTATTATTATTATTAGTATGTTGATGGAGGTGATGTTTCATCCGAAATGACTCGACAATCTAATATCGCTGGTGTCCCGCAAGGCTCAATACTTGGTCCCTTACTTTTTTTAATTTATGTTAACGACCTGAATAATTCCATGAGAATATTTGGGTTAAACTTGCAATTTGCGGATGACACGGCATGTACTGTATCAGGGAAAGATATGAACAGTCTGAAACTTGTATTGGAAGAAGCTTTCAACCATCTTCTATTGTGGCTTGAGTCAAATAACCTAGCTCTTAACCCTGATAAAACAAAATTCGTGGTTTTCTCTCGATGTAACGCTGCTGTTCCTGAGCTTCAACTAATTGAGTCAAGTGATTTTAAAATAAAGATTTCACGAGTAGCAGTAATGCGATACCTTGGAGTCCTCCTTGACTCTAATCTATCATGGAAGCCTCACATATCAAATTTGCGTATGAAGTTGGGGAGAAATATAGGGATAATGCGAAGACTCAGGTCATCCCTTCCCCTTGAAGCACTGCGATCACTTTATTATGCTCTTATTCATTCCCATTTAATGTTCTCATCACTTGTATACCTTAAAACATTTAGTTCTCATATGCGCCACTTCAAAGACAACAGAACAAAGCGTTGCGGGTCCTTAAGAATTACCTGCCTTCCCCTAAATTATATCCAGCGAAGTCGTCAACAGATTCTCTTTATTGCTTTCTTAATATCCTTCCTTTAAGACATTTTGTGACTGTTGAATCTATCCTCTTCAAACTGAAGTATGACCGTGGTTTGCTTCCCTCGTTTTTTCGTTCCTCGAACCTTTTCCCGCTTAAAACTATTGAACACGGACATCTAACTAGAAATTTTAATAAACTGTATCAGCCAAGAATTATAACTGAAAGATCGAAATTTTCGCTTCGAAACTCAGTAATTCGGAATTGGAATATTTATACTTCTAATTTGGACATTTCACAGTCAATTCAAACAACCAAACGTAAACTTAAATTTATGTTGTTATATTGAGAATTTGTTTCGTGATAAGTGTGCGGATTGCCTTTGGGAGGTTAAGTTTGTTCCCATTGTATCTGGTTTTGAAGATACTGAACCTGGGGGATGTGAATACTCAGTCCAGGATCGTTCCTTGGACTGAAATCACTTTCCCTCGGTTCTTGTTATCTTTAGTTTTATTTTTTATTGTTTGTTTCGCTGGACGTGTCAACAGGTGGCGTTGGAGACCGGGTGCTGACGGGGGAATACGCATATTTCCATTTGTATGAACGGCATGTAGTGAAGTATAAATGCATTACGAATTTGTCTTCTCAGCCGGGCTCTGGACATTTTGTTATTTAGTTTGTTATTAAAAGAACCTGAACCTGAACCTGAACAAATGATGATAAGCTCATTGGAATCATGAAAATGTATATTTTGCTCAAAATTATTGTTTGTATTTTAAGAAATTCAGTTGTAAGTCAAACCCTTGAGGCAGAAATGATCATGGGCCCTTGGGGATAATGAATATATATCGTTTGGTTAAAGTATTTTTTTGACTTTTCGGTTAAGAAACGCACTTTAAGGGTGCTAGAAATTAGTTTTTGAGCAACACCCTTGAGTTAAAACGTATACTTTGCTTAAAAGCATTTTCTGTACTTTGTGGTTAGAATTAGTACTTTAAGGGATGGTGGGACCTGAGAAGTGACAATTTCTAAGCCAATCTTGTCAAGTTTCTAATGTTCAAGCCAAGTTTCATCGCCCTAGCACATCTGAAAGTAGCTTAATTCGCGATCATCGAAATTCCGCCCCCAACCAACTCCCCTCACAGTGCCCGAACCTGATCCGGTTTTGTCACTGATATATCTAGTTCTTGTCCTTTCTCTTCCCACCAAGTTTCATCCCAATCACTCCACTCTAAGCGCGTACAATATAACGGACATCCGAGACACGATTGTCTTTCCAAATATAAAGTTTCGTTAAGATCCGACCACTCGTTCAAAAAGTTATACATACCTCAAGATTCCAGATTCTCCCTCCCTCCACTCCACCACAATGGTTGGGTCGGAGAACTGACTATTTCTAAGCCAACATGTCAAGTCTCTAATGTTCAAGCCAAGTTTCATCGTCCTAGCACATCAGGAAATGCCTTAACTCGCGATAGCCGGAATACCGGACTCCCCCCCTCTAACTCTCCCCAGTGCCCGAATCCGATCCGGTTCTATCACTGACGTATCTAGTTCTTGCGCTTGTCCTTCCCACCAAGTTACATCCCAATCGCTCCATTCTAAGCGTGTCACAAGATTTCCGGTTCCCCCCTCCGCCCCCCCCCCATTCATCGGATCCGGTCCAGACTTTAAACGGGTCATCCGAGACACGAGGTCTTTCCAAATATCAAGTTTCGTTAAGATCCGATCACCCGTTCCAGTGTTATTCATTCCTCAACATTCCGGATTCCCCCTCCTTCCACTCCCCCAACGGTGGTCGGATCGGGAAGTTGACTATTTCCAGGTTAATCTGGTCGGATCCCTGACTTGCCTGCCAAGTTTCTTTGTCCTAGCCCACCTGGAAGTAACTTAACTCCGTACCAACGGAATTACGCCCCCCCCCCCCTCCAACTCCTCCCACAGTGTACGACCCGGTCCGGTTCTGTCAATGATGTACCTAGGGCTTGTGCTTGTTCCTCCCACCCGTTTCATCCCGATCACTCCACTCTCAGCGTGTCACATGATTTCCGGTTCCCCTCTCCGACTCCCCCCCACATTCATCGGATTCGGTCCGGACTTGAAATGGGACATCTGAGACATGACGTCTTTTCAAATACCAAGTTTCATTAAGATCCGATCACCCGTTCGAAAGTTTTGCATGTCACTGAATTCCGGATTCCGGCTCCCCTCCCTCCCACCACGATGGTCGGATCGAGCAAGTGACTATTTCCAAGTCAGTTTGGTCGGGTCCCTAATAAGCCTGCCAAGTTTCATCGTCCTAGCACATCTGGAAGTACCCAACACCCGACTGAGCGATCGACCGACAGAGCGACGGATAAGTGATTGGTATATGGCACTTGGCCGGAATTTGGAGAATCCAAATAGTTCAATGTTTTCAATTAAATGACACAAAAGTAAGTTGGCTTTTCAGTTAAACTTTAAGCATTCAGGGACAAAACGGGGCCTTTAGTCCGGAGACATTTTTTTTTTGGAGACATTTTTCATGTGACGTTCAGCTAGGGCATGTTCTGAGGCTAATTCAGAAGAAGCTCATGAGAAACAAGAGATGTAAGCTCATATGGAACTTACAAGGGTAATTAGCATGTACCTCAGCCAAAAGCTTCGCGCTGTCAAGGTCGAATGGCTCCCCCCCCCCCCATCTAGATCCCCCCAAGCGTATAATCGAGTTGTACACCTAATTCCGTCCCAAGCCCTACAAATTAAGTGTGTCGAAAAATTTCAGCGGGAAACCCCCTTTACCCTACCTCCACCCTCCCTCCATACACAAACAGTTGCCGACTTATGTGACCTTGGCAGCTATCAATTTTCATTCGATGGGATCAGTGGTGCGAGAGTTAAGCATGTCACAAAATGTCCAGGACCCTCCGTTAGCCCCCCCCCCCCCCAAGAAAAAGGGACCGGATCTGGTCCGGGCCTATAAAATAAACATCTAGGACGTGTGGCCTTGCCGTCTGTCAATCATATTCGAATCTGATTGCTTGTTGGAGAGTTAGGCTATGCGTGTTACATGTCCCACAATTTCCGTACAACCCCTCCCCATCCAACTCCCCTCAAAATGCCCCGGTCTGGTTCTATAAATGACAAATCTAAGACTTATGCCTGTTACCCCCCTCCCTCCCCCAACAGTTACCGGATCCTGTTCGGACTTAAAATGGGACATCTGAGACGTGATCTTGTCAATTATCAAGTTTCACCCGAATCGTATGGCTGGTTCGGAAGTTAAGCATGCCAAAAGATTTCTGCCCCCCCCCCCCCACCACCACCACCACCAGTGCCAGGATCCGGTTCGGTACATGGACGATACATTTTCACCTAGGGCTTATGCTCGTTCTCCACAAAAAGTCCCGTCCAATCCCTACATTCGAAGCATACGACAAGATTTTGGGTACCTACCCCTCCTCCAATAGACGGACCAACAGAAAAGCGTTCGGTATATGGCACTTACGCCAAAGGCTGCACGAGCCCTACAAATTCACAAATAAAAAGGCAAAAGTACCAACCTGGACCATATGAAAAGGCTGCGATTTTGACTTATGTGCCGTAGCGACATGCCGCCCGAACAAATCTGCCGTCGTAAACTTAGTGCCGCAGCAGCCACACACATAAAATAGCTGCGGCATGAGACTGCTGCATCGGTGCAGGTCGAAACTCTGCTTCTGCAGAAAATTACTATGGCAAACTGCGCAGTAATACAATGGGGTGGCCAGGTGCTCGTGGCGGAAGTGCAGCTCCTTGTCAGAGCGTCGGCTAAAGCACCCCTTGCAGACTTCACATGGGTAGACGCCGTAAGCAGAGGGGGTGGCCAAAACAGGATGGTGAATTGCCATGTGTTCCTACAAAACATATATAGCATATATAGTCATAAAGCATATGGGAAACCGCAGTTTGGAATTCGATTCCTTGTAAAATCCAGAATGCGGTAAGTTTGGCTCAGTTGAAGGACCGACTAAAGAAACATTTTTTGACAGACCACCATTGATAAAATTTTACTCCGTTTGTTTAGTTGATTGGTTGATTTTGATACGACGGCAAGGTTTCCCAATTACTGTTTTTTGTTGTTGTTTGTTTGTTTTTCTTTGCTTTCTTTATTCATTTCTTTTTGTTCTTCCTTTTTCAATTTTCTTCTCTTTTTTGACGAAGTATTTGAAAATTAATGTAAAGCGATTTTTTTTTTGTTTGTTTTTTTACTGCCCCCACAGGCCCATTCGGGCTTTCCTGCTGTCAGAAGTATCAGCTACATGTATAAAGGACGTTAAGAGGGTTACGAAAGGTGTGTTCATGTAGTTTAGCATGTAAAAGCTGGTTTGTATAATAAAGAGTATTAAACTAAAAAAAAAGAAAAAAAATATGGTCTCATGTCTCATACCATCACTACGGTATCCAAATATGGACTTTCAGTCTTAATTAATAAACAAATAAATCATCCGAGATCTTTCCGAGGTCGATTAATCTATCGACAATTTGGTCCTAGTTTTTTTGCAGTTTCGTGTGTTATTTCCCTCTGTTTACCCAGTCGTTAGCTCCGAGCATCGAGAACAAACCGATGAGTATGACATCCAGTCCATACCGCGACAGGTCAAAACCGCTACAACGCAAAACCAGGGACTGGTCAGAATTCTCACAAAGTAAAGGGCATTTTCGATTAATTTGTTGACTCGGCTGGATTAATTTATAAGGCTTACTGAAGACATTCGTATATTTTCGTCCCCCCCCCCCCCTCCGGACTCCCCCACATTGATCGGATACTGTCCGCACTGGAAATGGGATATCTGAGACACGATTTCTTTCCAAATATCAAGTTTCATTAAGATCCGATCACCCGTTCAAAAGTTGGACAAGCCTCAAGATTCCGGATTCCCCCTTCCTCCACTCCTACGCGATGGTCGGATTGGGGAAGTGACTATTTCCAATTAGTTTGTTCGGGTCCATACTATGCCTGCCAAGCTTCATCGTCCTAGCACTTCTGGAGGTACCCTAACTCGAGAACAGTGGCCTGACAGACCGACCGACGGAAGTGACTGTTATATGGCAATTGAGCGAAGCTGCCAGTGCCACAAAAACCGGACTGTAGGGTATGTGCGCTATGTGCATTGCTATGTGCATTTTTAAAGCGATTTCCGTTTTAAGACGATACTTTGTCCTACAAACGGGCAACAAATTTATCATCATAGTCCATAGCTACACATCCACTAAGGAATTATTCAGATCATTCAAACTGGGACAGTCGATCTGGAATTTCAGCCGCACTACCACTTGCGTACGGAGAAATTTCAACTATCCCGGACGAAAGTTCTTAAACGAAAATCCGCCCGGAAAAATTGACGGTCTGTCCACACAGTCACAAGGAAAGGATTTTGAATTTCCGGAATGAAACTGAATTCAGAAGAAAGTCCTCCTTATTCTGCCCTTAGCGCGGACAGATGATTCCCTGGCGGATTTTCTCATTTTCATCTATTCTGGCCGGCAAGGTTGAAAAAATCACTATTTTCCAGTAATGACGATGCTGAACATGCAGGGCTATCAGCCAGGAGGCAGTGACATTCTAAAATCACTATTCTAAGTAGCCTAAAAATGTGCAAGAGACTCACTTGATAATGCTTGGTCGAGATGTACTTTTTGCAAATGCTGCACTGACTGATTGGTTCTATCTCTTTCTCTGGCATCATATCAACCAGACTTCCTTTTGCAACGATCCCATTCCGATTTCGCCTGTAAGTGAGAAAGGTCACTTAGGTCAGGGTTTCGATCCATTTTCTGCTGAAAGTCGTTCGAAAAAAGAAAGAATTTCACACAAGATCAGATTCAACCTGGTTTCACTTACGTCGTTTCATCTCCCAGTTCTGCTATTGCCCTTTTTCAGACTCACCCTGGGCCTGGAATACAGCGACTCAGTTTGGCATTTGTCATTATCGTAGGAACAAAGGGACAAACTGGAAAGAAACTCAGAAGCGGGTACTACTTATCCTTCATAATGGACCAGAACTATACTCGTACCTTTGTAAACATTTTAACTTTGAAGTTTAACTGAAAAGCCAACTTATGTATGCGTCATTTAATTGAATACAGTGAATTATTTGGTTTCTACAAAGATATTTTCTACTTTCCACTATCTACTCTAGTAATCACGTTCAGAATATTTGCGGCCGTCCCCACAACGAAAATTCTACTATGACGCGGGAAATTTTAATCTTGACACAAACGCGGCTTTTCAGTGGGCAGTGATGAGCTTGGTGAAGACTGCCTGAATAAAAAAAAATCATAAATCTTTCTGGTAAGGCATACAACACAGATACAAGCGCATAGAGGTACAACAAATCACACGGAAATTCTACTATTTGAAAATCGATTATTCATGAATAGTGGAACGACGAAGTAACAGCCTTTTCAGCGTATCTTCAAGCCAATTTAAGTGAATATAAGTAGATTGTCCTATCCCAGCCCTTTTCAGTTGAAATTTAAAGCACTGGATAGAAGCAGTAAGAAGCACAAAGTTCGGTTTGCTATAGTCACCTTACGTCATCCTTGATCCCCCCCTTCTCCCATCAAAGCGTCGAAAATCGACGAGGATGAACTTATGTGTCGCAAATTTTCCAAGCGTTTTGTTCCAGAAAATTTAAGAATTATTATTTAGTTTTGTAGCGTGTTCATAACGTATCTGCTTTTATTTTGAGTCAATTTATTTTAAAAAGAGGCAAAGCTAACGCTTCTCTCACTACAAAACATCAACCTATTATTCTGAACGTTGCGCTTGGATTACAATCGATGAACACAATACTCTTCGACCTACAGTATTTTAAAATATTTGAATACTTCTAAACTCGGCTGTGCTTTCAACAAATAACCCACGATTTTGGCTGTGTTAAGCCTTCTCCGAGACCCGTTGACTTGTAGCGAAAACAGGGAAGCAATTTACATAACCGTTTTTTCTGATGGAAAAAATTCTCGCAGACAACCGTCGACAGCGTGACACACATCGAAGGTAGCAAAACACGGCAAGTGAGAAAATCAGCGTGGTTTTGTTAGAGGGGTTGGAATGTACCGTACGAAATTGGGGTTTCCGGGTTTAGAAATATATGGAGTGATTATGGAAGTAGGTCGCATTAGAATTATAGGTAAGACAGGTCCTTTAAAGGGAAGCGAAAGTGGCAGTGAAACGGTCTCCTCGAGTAGAAATGTTCCACAGCTGGCACGCACGACAACAGAAAGAACACTCACCGATTTACCTATTTATTTTTAGAAAGTGTAGCTTCATATCCCTTTTTGGGATCCCAAAACGTAAGTGGAGGGATACCTATGACATCGCAAAATTTGTCCGTCCGTCCGTCCGTCCGTCTGTAAGTAAGATAACTCTCGAAGGGAATGAGATATTTTGATGAAACTTGGTGTGAGGATTCGTGGGTCGGCGGACCAGTCGAGTTCGTAAATGGGCTTTGTAGCCCTACGTTTAGGGGTGCGGGAGGGGTTCAAATTAAGGGGCAAACAAAATATTTTGAAACAGCTAATGTGATAGTCGAATATGGGGTAAGAAGACATGCTGAACACGACGGTGAAAACCATTTTGTAATCGGACAAGTAGTTCACCCGGAATCCGGCCAAAACCGGAAAGTTTGTTAAAAGTAAAAGTTTTATTTGAAGTTGATTAGATGTTCGATTTAGAGGTAGGAAGACATGCTGAAGACGATGGTGAAAACCATTTTCTCGACGGACAAGTGGTTCGCCCGAAATCCGGCCCAAACCGGAAAGTTTGTTAAAATTAAAAGTTTTATTTGGAGTTGATCAGATGTCCGATTTAGGGCAAGAAGACATGCTGAACTTTTATGTGAAAACAATTTTCTACCCGGACATGTAGTTCGCCCGGAATCCGGCCAAAACCGGAAAATTGTTAGAAGTTAAAGTTTTATTTCAAGCTGACTAGATAACCGATTTAGGGGTAAGAAGAGACGCTGAATCCGTGTGTGACAATCATATTTTACCCGGACATATAGTTCGACCGGAATCCGGCTGGAGTCGGAAAATTTGTTATTAAGTTAAATTTTTATTTGAAGTTGATTAGATGTTCATTATTGGGGAAAGAAGATACCCTGAGTTCGTTTTTGAGCTTTCTTTTTTCGCCGGACAAGTAGTTCTAGAGTTCGGCCGAAACCGGGAAATTGGCAGACGTGGCAGGAACTTTTCGTCAAAACAGATATGACTTATACGGGTAAACACACATGCTGAATCCATATCTGAACTTGGTTTTCTCAGATGATTAGCTATTTGGCCTTGATCTGTTTCTGAATTTTAATTGTAAGAATATTCAAGGATTCTGGCGATGACTGGATCTGGCTAAGACAAGACCCAGTTGTCTGGATCAGATACTGAATTTTTGGGATCCCATCGAAAACTTTGGTCTTGTTTTGTGTGAAAGAAAATGGCTGTTCTTCTATATCTGTTTTCTAGCAGTTTCGCGTTGCACAGGCTTGTCGACGTCGAGCGTTTTCCACCCTACTTACCGTAGTTACTACGCATGACGTCACGAATTCTGGCTTTTTGCCGTCAAGGCTGGAACGATTTTTATAATAATTGTATTCAAAGCCAAAGGCCATATACAAGAAAATACATATAAAACAACACAACAAAATAGCTTTACATGAACTAAACTTCGCCATCCCTCTCTCGAAATTTCACCACACCATTAACAAATCTGCAAATTTTACATATAACGCTTGGCGTCGTGCTCTTTAAGATGTCAAGAAGTAACAAAACCTCACCTCCCAATAATTCCCTTCTTAACCCAGAAAGCTCTGGACACCGGCACAGGACATGGACCAAATCATCAACTCCATTACCACATAGAGGGCAAGCACACCCGGATGGCTGGTCTTCATCTTTTCTCTTCAAAGAATAACTATGTCTGTGCACTGATAGACCGTTGGACCGCAACTGGATCCAATACCGCAAATATTTGGGGCAAATTTAACTTAAAATATACCTCTTCACCAAATGCTTCTTTTACTTGTCTATAATATTTCAATGTCCCTGACCTACTTACCGTCTCCTCCCATTTTTGGACTTCTTGGTCTTTTAGCACTCTAATTACTATTTGCCAGGAGATCTTGCGTACCTTCACCTGGGCCAAGGCCTTCATTTCATACATACGCTAGGCCTAATTCCTCCAGTAGACTCTTTACTTTAAAAGGCCACGTTCTCTTTCTTCCTATCTTAAATAAGTCCATATAAGCCGCTTTCAAAAGCCTATTATCAGGCAGTTGAGCTAACTTTACCCAAAACCTAAGAACTTGGGATAACCTTTGTATTTTCATAGAGATTATACCTAGGTCACCTTTAAGAACTTGGGCGTGGGTTGTTGGGTGCAGCCCATATACTCTTTTATAGTATTGCAGCTGAATTGACTGTAGTTGCAGAGCTGGATCGAATCCCCATAATTCCGCCCTGTAATGGAATGTTGGCATAATTTTTGAATAGAAAATATTCTTATGAATCTTCAGGGTTTTAACTCCCATTACCGTTACATTTCTAAAAACTGCCGCAGACGCTACCCTTCCCCTATTTGTCATTTCTTTTACGTGCGTTTTCCAGCTCCCATTAGACGACGAGTTAAAACCCAGATATTAAATTTATCTCTTATTTCCAATGCTTCCCGTCGGAACAGGAAACTACCAATCCCTTCTCCTTTTCCCGATACTCCCCCATGTTTAAATATAACAATTTCTGTTTTCTTTACATTCAATTCTAATTTCTTTAATCTCAAATATTCATCAATCGAATCAAGCAAAACTTGCAGGTCCTTACGGGTTTTCGCAACCAGCGCAGTGTCATCAGCGAAAAGCAAAACTGATAATTTAAGATTTCCCAAAGACACGCTAGTTGCCCATCGCTTTTCTAAGAACTGAATCAAATCATTTAAAAATATCCCAAATAGCCTAGGAGACAAAACACTACCCTGTTTTACTCCCTGTTTCCTATCATTTTCCAGCAGAACATCATGCCACGGGCGAATCCGACCAATAACGTTACAGAGATGCGCAGTTATAACGCATACTACGCTCCCGAGCATGGTAAGCAAATAGTTACTACTTCGAAAAGGTTGGAATGGTTAGTGTAGTAACTTTTCACGAGGTTGGAACGAAAATAGTAACTAATAGTTACTGTTGTTAGAAGGGTGGAACACGCTCGTAGTCACCTTCTGCATGAACATGCTTCTTTCAGTCCCGATAAATGACTGAAAGAAAACATGTATACTAAGTTTATTTTGTTATTGTGTCGGGGTCGTGTCATTCGTCTTTGTGTATCCGTCTTCGACCCTCCATGTATATTCATTTTGTGATCAAACTTTGGATCCTAAACACTGCGATGGAGTCGGCATCGCTTTGTCGATGAGTGAGGCGTTCGTTTAGTTTACTTGACAGGAGCATGCTGCCCTGTTAACTACACATCACACTTACTAACCGAATATCATGCATAGTAAACAGGGATGGAAACGAAGTTAATGATAAAGAATAAATAATCTTTGTACCTTCTGATTTTTTTGGCTGGAGGTGGTTTCAATGTTTCCTCGGGTATGATGTTAACGTGAATCACTAGAAAAGAGAAGCGGTTTTAATAACGAAGAGCTGAGAACTCGCTGGATACTCAGACGTACACGCATACCACTTGCGGTACATAGTCCTAATGAACGTCTTCCGAAGCCAAGCATTTACTGTTAAGTCATCGTAAGGGAGTGACCCCATACAAACGTTTCTCCCTTAGCAGGGATCCGTTCCCGGCTGACAAAAAACAATGAATGCGCCTTGTTGGGTACAAGTCGACGCTGCTACTACAGTTTATTGCAGTGCGACTACACTTCAGTCAAAATTACAGGCCTCTCGCACTATTTACTCTTCAACTTACAGTATTTAAAATATTTGAATACTTTAAAACTAGGCTGTGCTTTTAACAAATAACCCAAGGTTTTTGGCTGTTTTAAGCTATTTCCGAGACCCGTTGACTTATAGCGAAAACAGGGAAACAATTTACATAAACGGTTTTTCTGATGGAAAAACTTCTCGCAGAGAACCGTCGACAGCGTGATACACATCGAAGGTAGCAAGACACGGCAAGTGAAATCAGCGTGGTTTTTTTTAGAGGGGTTACAATGTACCGTACGAAATTGGGGTCTCCGGGTTTAGAAGTATATGGAGTGATTATGGATATAGGTTGCGTTAATATAATAGGTAAGACCGGTCTTTTAATGAAGGTTGGGTTATACATTTAACAGGCTGCTTTAAATATCATATGTATGTTGGATTGTCGACAACAATGACCATCTTCACAGGGAACTATCTTATTAACCCTTTCCATAGCTCCCAGCAAACATAATTAATCCTCAACCAAGTTCAGTAGTCAACCGTGAATTACTGATTCTAAAAAACATAGCCGGATGCAGCCGATGATCGGATTTACATCACTAGCCTACGAAAAAAAGAATATAAATCTACAATCCTAATGTAAGTTTATATTAACGTCTTAAATCACGAAAAGATAAAAAGAAAATATGGTCCCATATATATAACAAAAGTTTAAATTTACCGAAATATTCATAGCTACAGAACTGGTCCCCAGTAACAAATCATAACTACCGGCGTTGTAACGCCTTATGAAAGAGGGGATGACGCTTTCACACTTTTTCTCCTCCCGTTAAGGAAAAACTTTTGGTGGTTGGAGCTTCGGTGGTTTGTCAGCGGCCATTCTAACCAGTCTTACTTTATCGGGGACATAAATAAGGGGAAGGGTTTCTTGATTTTTACTTACGTTACCTTTAGCACTAAAATTGCTTACCTTTCACAACTTGATCCATACTTGAATTCACTCCTTGTTACCAACTACAGAATTGCCATCAGAGCAGCTAAGTTCGTTATGTCTTTCAGCTCATTTCTAGAATCTGAAATTATGGAAGACTTAGGATATCTAGTAGGCCTACAGTCATGCACAAATCCTCAATCTTAGGGTACCGTGGCCTGGAGCAAGGCCACAATATCAACCCACACATCTGTTGAATTGGAAGTCTGAAATGAAAAAATTAGTTTTTTGGGGGTAGGGTACTGTGACCTTGCTCCAGAGCAACGGCTCATATGTTGGCGCATGCTTGAAAATCGTATCGCTGTCCCCTAAAATTGAGGATTTCTTTATTTGAATCAAATACCAGCTGATTAGGGCCATAATGAAACAGCCCCTCCAATAACCGAACTCGATTGCAAAATAAACTTCTACCCCCTAAAGTCCGCACTAATCGTTACGGGAACTCGTGTGTGCCTTTTTTTTTACTTCGGTGTTCAATGCAGTGTCTTCGGTGTTCAATCGTAGTGTATGTTTATTATTTATATGTTTGTTATTTATAATTTGTAAGAAACTGAATCTGGTTATGCTATGATAGTTCCTAAATATGTCGATCTCTCTCTCTCTCTCTCTCTAATCCCTGACAAAGCCTTGGCTTGTTTTTGTCTCGTTGGAAAGATAAAACATTCAGCAGTTGCTTTTCTCCGATTCCCTCCTTCTTTAGTTTTCTGGCAAGGGCACATAAAGCAGACCCTGCCGAATTGTCCGAAGTCGATTGAGATGTCCGTTTTATAAAATCTTTAGTCCCCATATTTCTAAATTGGGTGATTTAACTTGTTTATTTGTTCCCATTCTTTATCGAAGTCGCCCCATATATGGGATGACTTCGGACGGTACTTCTTATACACGCTAGAGTAGTGTTTTCTCAGTTAAAAAGCCTGAAAAAAGCAAGTTCAACTTCTGGTAGCCTAAAACAAAGATAAACTATCCCCACAGCATATACTATAGCATGATATCTATTTTACTAAGTATTCTGGGTTACTTCTGACCAGAGGCGTTACTAGCCAAAATGTTTGGGGCGGGGAGGGGGGGGATAGGTATTTACCAACTGGCTTGTCAGTTTTACTGAAAAAACGAGTTTTCAGACTGATTTTCTGATAACTCGACTATTTAAATGTTCTTTGAGCCCAAGCTGACTTTGAAACATTTGTTCAGACAATGTTTACAACGGATACGTCAGCTACGATTCTTCATCAGCGGTATTTCGGCCCTTCTTGGCAAGGGTCCTCGTCAGGCTGTCAATCTTCTGAGTCAACGTCGGGGAAGGAAACAAACCTTTCCAAGAAAGGCCGAAGTATCGCTGATGAAGAATCGTAGCTGACGTACCCGTTGTAAACATTGTTTGAATAAACTCGACTATTTTTCTAAAATAATTTCTGTTTTTGGAAACATTTATGATTAGAACGTCATTTTGGGATCTATAAGTAAGGACTATCGATAAAATCAAGTCTTTTTGTCTATGGCCAGTGGTTCCTTAGACCTGCTTACAAATCCGATTTATGTCCAAACCTTGGCCTGCATGATTTTCTTTATAACCTACGTCTCTGCTAATGTACAAAATTTTTGCACATAACCAAAAACGCTGAGACTATACGCCACAGACAAAAATTTAGAAAATTGGCCTCTCCGCTTTCAGAAAGATTTCGGTACAAGCCGGACTGTGAAATTCAAAGTTTGGTAACTCCCTTTATGTAATCCTGGCAAGCTGACTGATATTCTGACAAGATCAAAACCTACAGCTGAGAGTACAATTCTCTGCGGCATGTGGGGGGAGGGTCACCGGATTTTAAGATTGATATCGATACTGGATCAAAAGCGAATAATTATGGATTAATATTCGAGATTCGGTAAAATGTCGTCAAAATCGGACCGAATTACGGGTTCGTGAAAGCTACCGAAAATTACCGAATCCTAGTTATAATTTTATTTATTTATTTATTATTACATTTAGCGTTAAGCTTTTAGCTTGTCGCCATTACTTACACAAGTACAAACGGATTATATATACTTCACACACAGAAACTGATACACTACAAAAGTAAACAAATTTTCAGACTACAAAAGCAACTGAGTAAAATGGGGTGTCAACTATACCACGCTTAAACGTTTGGATACTGCCTGAATCAACAACTTCTGCTGGCAAACTGTTCCACGGTTTGGTTACCCTATTACCGGTTACCGAATAATTTTTTACCGATAGCCTATTTGGGATTCTGTATAACTACCGAATCCGAAATTATACCAAATAGTTCTGTCGTAGAAAAACTACCGAATAATATTCTGATTCGGTATAATTTCGTCGAAGATGGACCTAAAGTCACAATTCGTGGTAACTACCAAATCCTGGTAATCATTACCTTAAATCGCACTGTCCAGCGACAAAGATGGATGGTCCTCCTGTGGTTGTCGCTGGTTTACCGAATAAATTACCGAATAGTTTTTGACCGATAGTCTATTCAGGATACTAGGATTCTGTGTAACTACCGAATCTCTATAAACATACTGAACTGTTCTGGCTTCGAAAATTTACCGAATGATTCAGTAAATTTGTTCACCCTATTCGTGATAACTACTGAATCCTAGCAATTATACCGAATCCCAATCATTATACCCAGAATATTTGTGCCGATAGCCTATTCGGGATTCTATATAACTAACGAATCCCCGTAAATATACCGAAAAGTTCTGATATTGAAAAATAACCAACTAGTTTTAGTAAAATTTTTGGCCTCCAGCTGAAAATTTACCGAATCTCAAAAAGTTGGGGGAGTGCTGCACCCCCAGCCCACCCCCCCCCCCCCTGCCGACCGGTTCTGAGAAAATGGGCGCCAAAATAAATGAGTCAACAAAATAACTCGCGGCTTGCACCAGCTTTTTTGGAGCACCTAAGCACCAGTGAAATGGCATTTCCTCTGCAAAGATATCTGCCCACTGCATAGGTAGAAAGGAAATTTCAGTACATTCCTAACAAGGTGCTAACTTTCAAGCAGGAACCCTGATTGACATAGGGCCTGTTTTGGACTTTTTTCATATTTTCAGCTGTAGGCTTGATTTTGGACATGGTCACTGATTTTGGACATGGTCACACCCTAGGTTGAGTATGAAAAATCTTTAATTAGTGCGTTTTTCTTATTATATTTCAATAAAAAACTTTCACTAAAAAAAAAAAACTTGGAACCATGAGGAATGGTTCCTCATGGTTCCAAGACGATTCCCCCTCCATCCATCCCCCACAGGTGACTGGACCCGAAAAATGTAGGTTTCCTACATTTTCATTGCATATTATGAGTCTCAATACTTACATTATAGTACTGAAGAAATAACAGAACCATTCAGATACAATAGAAATCCTACATGTCAAAAAGTCAGTCGGGTACTAGGTACTATTACATGTGTCATACAAGCCGACAATAAGTGTCTCATATTACCCTACTCCCCCATTTTTTATGGGATCTGCATTTCCTCCTAAATTGCATGAATATCCAGCAGTTTCTCAACTGCTTATGATCTTGAAATACCTTACCTTGGTCCCTGCAAGAAATGGTTATCCTATAGTATAGCACCTTATCCACATGGGAGTTCATATTAAAACAAAAAAACTTACTTTGAGGATCAAAAAACATGTTTTTTCGCATAAGTTCTGAGTGAGTAATTATTTTTTTTGAAAACTCGTTTTCTCCTTCCTATAGTAGATGTCCTTAGCTACTGCGAGCACAGCTGAATAAAACCAATAGAATCAATAGTTCTGAGAGTGTGTTATACTACCCGCCATGTCATACTTCCCAACTCTCCCCTACATTGTTCTCCAAGTCTTATCTCCCTACATCTTCAAATCGGCCAAATCTTCTTGTCTTGATTCTTTGCATCCTGCTTACTTTTATAAAGACCATGCCTTCAGCTTTATAGCCTACGCAGACAACTTGCTCTTAGTAAGACGTAGCCGATCCACACTCACAAAAAATGTAAGTAAGCTGTTGTCCGAACTTCTCAAAATCGGCCTTGAAGTTAACCTGTCAAAATGTGAGTACCTGCATTTCATCCCTTCGTCAAATGGTTCGAATGCATCCAAAGGTTCTATCTCTCTTGGATCCTTCATTGTCAAATCAACAGACTCTCTACGGTGGCTCGGTATAACATTCAAATCTTCGTTGTCAACATTTTGCTCTTCGGTTGTTCAAGAAGTTTATAAATCAATCTGTAGAGGAAATTTGTACCGTACAGCACCTTCTGCGCTCCTTCTACACTATTTTGTTCTGGTGTCACTCATGTTCTGCTAAAGAAGGAGATTAAAAAGATGAGATCATGTTATTTTAAATATGCAAAGCACCTGCTCCACTTGTCGAAATTATATCATAACCATACATTGACAGAGAAGTTCGAAATTCAAGATGCAAGTGTGATTCAAATCATCGACAACATGCACGAGTTATCCACTGCTTCCTGGCCGAAGATTGAAAATTAAGTATCTTTTTTGTGTGTTTATATGTTTTATTTATTTTCTTGATTTACTCCGCTTTTTGAAAATGGTGGGTCATAAATAAATCACTTACTTATACAATTTAATACCTCTTCTCTTACAAAGACATATACAACTTTACATCAGTTCTTCTCTCCTAGGGCTATACCACTTTGGACTGTGCTCTCATGGAAAGAGTAACCTGAAAAACAGTTGAATCCTACAAAAAAATCTGCTTTCAAAGAGTTGGCTGACATCAAGCAAGCAGAACCTGATTCCTGGTATGGGGTGCTCTGAAGCTCAGAACCAGTGCCTGAATTTCATCCAAAAATCAAACAATGCCCAAAGAAATCTATTTCCGGTTTAAAGTTCTACCTATTTAATTTCGTGTCCTGTCATCCGGTTGGATTTATTCTAGACTGTGGGAAGTTATGGGTGGATCCGCTAGGCTATTCAATCCCTGGAAAAGGCACTTCTGTCAACATTTGAATACTACGCCACAACTTCCTGAAAGTTGACAAGCAGAGGTAATTAAAAAAATGAAAATCAAAAGTTGCGTTTTTGCTGATACCATGGTATCTGTTACCACGGTAACTGGATCTGCAATTAGTCGTTTTTGCAGTTATCGTGGTATCTGATACACGGTGCTCTGCAAAAACGACTATTACCGAAAGTGCACTTTTCGAATTCATCCCAAAAGAAAAACAGATATCCAGTTACATCACTAAGTGCTAAACTTCTTTCGCACCAATCTGACAAAATTTGATGAAAGTGAGATGACTTTTCAGATACCACGACCACTTACCACGGTCGGACCGTAGTATCTGAATATCTGATACCACGATAACTGGCCAGATACCACGATAACTGCAAAAACGCCTTTTGACCGTGGTATCAGATACCACGATAACTGCAAAAACGACTTTAGACCGTGGTAACAGATACCATGGTATCAGCAAAAACGCAACTAAAGAAACTGCTCATGCGAAACCAGTGTGAAACAGGTGAATACGATAATCCGCTAGAAAGAGCTTTCAACGGAGCTGGTATAGTCAAGACAGTTAGTTTGAGCTCAGTCCGAAAAATGTTTGATTTTATAAAACTTACAACAGTCGACTTCTACCACCAGTCTACCACCGTCATTAAGAGCATGTTCCACCCTCGTACCAATAGTAACTATTAGTTACTATTTCCGTTCCATCCTCACGAAAAGTTACTACGCTGACCGTTCCAACCTTCTCCAAATAGTAACTAATAGTTAGTCTTTGCTTACCATTCTCGGGAGCGTGGTAAGCGTAGTAACTACGCATCTCTGCAACGTGATTGGTCGGATTCGCCCGCGGCATGATATTCTACTGGAAAATAGAAAAATCGTTCCAGCCTTGACGGACAAAAGACAGAGTTCGTGACGTCATGCGTAGTAACTACGGTAAGTAGGATGGAACACGCTCTAATTGTGTGCGGAAAAGTTGCAATTTTTCAGCTATTCCCTCTCACTTCAGAGCCTAGTCACACTGGGCTCAAAAACGCGCCGATTTGACAATCTGCGCAGAAATCTGCACTGTTTTCTCGGCTAACACTCAAAATGCCCACGACTCAAAATGCCCACTAAAAATGCCAACAACTCAAAATGCCCACGACTCAAAATGCCCACGACTCGAAATGCCCACTATTCAAAATGCCCACGACTCAAAATGCCCACGACTGGATAAATTTGAGGTTTTCAGTCCGTAATTAGGCGTGATTGAGTGACGGGAGGAGTAGACCGAGTATCAGAATGACGATAATCGTTTGATGAAGTTGTATGATTTCAGTTTTAAATATAACACTGGTTTATTCTTATTTACAAGAAACATTTATTTTGTTATTGCGTCGTGGTTAGATGCCGCAAAAGCGCTGTGCTTTCTTGAGGAAGCTCCTGACTGATACTGAGCCCCTTGGAACTTCTCTTTAAGTGCTTGAATTTGCTGGTCTTTCCGGTCCATTCTTCGCTTCCTTCGTCTGAAGTCGGCTCCAGCGCCGATCTGGAGGAGGTCTGATTCCATCTCGTCTTGGATGGTCTGAACTTGTCGCAGAATACGAATAAACTTGGTCGGGCTGTAATTCTTCTGTTGAGGACTCGGTTCTAGGCCTCAACGTGGTTTGTGGTCCGTCATTATCATGCTGATTCCAGGTTTTCGGTGGAAACGTAGAACTCGAACTTAGCCAGGTATCTATAAAGAAAACAAGAGGTGTAATGTTAAGATTGTCGCCAAATAACTTTTCTAGAACACGGCCCTATAGAGTCGATAGTAGACCGTACAACGCTTTAAGTGGTAAAGAAGCAACGAAAACATTAACAAATATATTGCAGTTAGTAATCGGTGCCGTTGAAGCACAAATACAGTAAAACGAACTTGATAATAGTACTACGGAAATGTCAGGGAACAGATTCTTTAAAAAAGCCTTCAATAGGTTTTTTATCGTTACGCTTCAGCAGTTTGTCTTAGATTTCCAAGTTCCAATAGATACTCAAATAGATACTCACCTTCGAGATAGTCGTTGAACTCGTCCATCCTCGGTACTGAAGGTGAAGACGCACGAAGTCCATACCAGCCAAACAGAACGTACCTTCTTGGTAGAAATACTTAGCCTCCCCTGTGACCACTTTGAACTGTCGGCATTTTGTGGTCGTGGGCATTTTGAGTCGTGGGCATTTTGAACCGTGGGTATTTTAATCGTGGGCATTCTGAGCGTGGGCATTGTGAGAGTGGGCAAAAAGATCGTGGTGATTTTGGGAACCACCCGTTTTCTCGGCTGAAAATGGGTCTACACATCTGCGCAGATTGGGTCGGTCGCCAATGAGTTTCTGAAAATCCTCAGGGGACGTGACGGTTGATGGCTTTGGGGCAGCTTGGGGATAATGAGCAGACTGCAATTAGGGTTGTAAAGTCGAAACTTGACCAGTTTGCAACAATTCAGTTTTAATTATGTTGGGCTACTGTGAACTATCAAGAGTTTGTTTACAACATCTCAGGACTAGCCTAAAGCTATCTGGAAAGAAAGGCAAAGAGTCTCTAGATGTCAAAATGCCATCGGTCACATTCTATCTTTTATTTCTGCAATAAAAAAACAAAGAAGCACCTGTGTGATGTCTTTTTCATTTTTTTCAAGCGAAAAAACAATTCTTTTTCATATTATTTTTATAGTCAAGAGAGCTAAAATTACCAGTGTATTTCCTGGACCATAATCGGAAATGCAGTTTCGTTCTAAATGATCTCCTGAATTTAAAACAACACATTCAGAATTAGGTGTATCTTATACTTTTCTTTTTTTTAAATTTAGCAACTCAAAATGCTGCCTTTTCTTCGATCTAGTGTGTCCACTTTGGCGCCGAATTCTGCGCCGTTTTGAGCCCAGTGTGACCAGGGACCCATAAATTTCCTGTAATGACTCGCCATCCAGGGGGCTTGTCATTTCCTATGCTTCCATCGTGCCCGAGCCTCACTTAGTTTCCGAAAATTCAGCTTGGGTCAAATCGGCGTTCTTGCTCAGATAGACAAAATTTGTTGGGACTATTCAGCATGCCACCAGGTACCTAAGCTAGGACAAAAGATCAAGGATACTCTTCCATTACAGAGAAATATTCCTAGTTCAGCACAATAGCTGCGAAATTTTTTTTTATCCCCGTGGGTATTTCTCGAACTATCTGACGCTCGGTCAAAAGCGCATCAGAAATCTCTTATTGACAAGCCCCCTGAATGGCGAGTCATTATAGTAAATTTATGGGTCCCTGGTGTGACCAAGCTCTCAGCCAGAACCAGGTCAAGAGCGATCAGGAATTTTGTCCTGTCCAGATAAACCTCAATATAGTCAGTCTGGACCATCAACATGCTAACAAAGATAACTCGACTAAGAACTACCGTACGAAGGCTAGAGGTTGCACTATACATTACTAGTAATTTCCGAGACATGGGGATGTGAACTGGTCAGATGATTTTGCCTTCGGGCGGGATCGCTATGGCCGGCTTCTACCAGACTACTGTAGTGGTTTGCGAACTCTTTTCACAAGCCCCTCGGTAGCTCAAATGGTTAGAGCGCCAACCTTGTAAGCAGAGGGTCCTGGGTTCAAATCCCAGCTGAGAAGCATTTTTGTCTTTCAGTTCACTACTTATAAACGGCTTCTGCACGGTCAAGCCCACCCTTCTGGATCTTCACAGTAATGATGATAATTTGCGACTCTTCAGGCGTCACTTTCAAGGAAGTAGCTTGGCCCCAGGTTTAACAAGAACGAAAGTTTTGATGGGATCCCAAAGATGTAACATTAATTGGACCTCTTGATCTAGAAAGTCAGATCCTGCAGATTTCCAGTCTTCGCCAGATCCCTTAATCATAGAACTGTTTACCACTAATAACCGGTAGAAGACGCACAAAGATGACAACGAATATTTTTTTTTTTTTTTTTACAAATCACGGACAAACGGCTGACCGGATTTGGATCCGACATATATGTTTATCCCCTCCTTACAACTCTAACAGCAAGAAAAGGAACTTCACATATGGATTCGCCGTGTTTTCCTATCACTGATCCGAACCTCTATCGACGTGAATTTTTACTTTTTACAGAATTTCCCGTTCGGGCCGGATGTCGGGCGAACTACTTATTCAGCGAGAAAAGAAAAGTTCCAGATATAGATTCAAAGTGTCCGTTTACCGCTATATCGAAAGTCCAAACGACTTCAGAATAATCTTTCTTCTTACTAACTTTCCGGTTTCGAATCCGGACAAACTAGTTGTCCAGCGAGAAAATAAATTTCAGATATAGACTCAGCACGTCTTCTGACCCCTTAATCGACTATCTCAGTGGCTTTTATGAACAATTTTGTGTACCCCTTTATTTGAAGCCTTTCCCTCATTCATAAACGTTATTGCTATGGATCCCATATGAACTTGACCTGTACTTTGACCCGAAGGATCCTCACACCAAGTTTGAATAAATTTCTCAACCCTTTCAACAGTTATCGTGCTAACAGACAGACGAACAACTTTACGAAGTCAGTTCCGTTTTATGTCTGTTATCCCTTGTTCTTCTAAGCAAGAAAGCAGGACATTCCAGTTTACTGGATGGAACTCTTTAGTGAGGAAATTTTACCTTGCGTCTAGAGCCATTTTTCGGGATCCAAAAACGTTAGTGACGGGATAACCATGATCAGGGGCGTCGCAAGGGGGGGGGGGGGGGGGGCGGGGTGCAGACCCCCCCCCCCCCCCCCCACCTTTCTGAGATTCGGATAAAGTTGTTCGGTATTTTTACGATAGCAGAACTGTTCCAATATATTTACGGGGATTCGGTAATTATAAAGAATCCTAAATAGGCTCTCTGTACAAATCTCTTCGGTATAGTGACAAATCTCTTCGGTATAGTGATCGGGATTCGGTATAATTGCCAGTATTTGGTAGTTATCACTAATTTGGTGAAAGAATTTACTGAAATCATTTGGTAATTTTTCGATGCCAGAACTATTCGGTATATTTATGGAGATTCCGTAGTTACACAGAATCCCGAATAAGCTATTGGTTCAAAATTATTCGGTATCATGATTGGGATTCGGTAATAATTTTCAGGATTAGGAAGTTAACCACCAATCCTGACTTTATTCCAGTTTCGACGAAAGCATACCGAATATAAATATTGTTCGGTAGTCTTTCGATACCAAAACAATCCGGTATACTAACCAGGATACGATAGTTACACAGAATCCCGAACATGCTATCGGTCTAAAATTATTCGGTATAACAACTGGGATTCAGTAATTTATTCGTTATAATTGCCAGGATTCGGAAGTTACCACGAACCTCGAAACTCAGATGAGGTCGAGTGAATCACTGGTCGCAGACAAAAGGGATGATCTATGAAATCGTCGATAGTCCTTACTTTTATTTTGGATCCCAAAAAGAATATATAATCATAAATATTTCGAAAATTCCGCCTGCAGCACTTTTCGTAATATTCTCTATTCTTTGGAAGGGTGCGTCACTTGACGGGGGTTTTAAGCCAGTTTTAGGATTGAGATTTCGAAACATTAAAAGCTAGAATTTGGAGGGAAATTAAATTTTGCAGGAAAATGCAAAAAGAAAATTCGCCTGCGGGGCTCACTTTATGTCATTATGGGTAATATATTGACGAGACTTCAGTTGCTGCTGCTGCCGGAACGTCGCTCCATCCGGTTTCTGGAACTTCTTGGAGTCTCGGTATATAATCACGGTAAATGATAGAATTTTTAAGAGAAGCAGTTAAATTTTAGCCTACACAAAAAAAACAGATTTCGAAAATTTTCGCCTGCGGCGCTCGATTGAATTTTCTATTGGCAATAACAGATAGAAGCTGTTACTGCAATCATGCCAAGCAATATATTCTCCATGTGAGCTTCGCCAAAACGCCGCCTAATAGTTGGTTTTTCGTCTTTCATGCTGCTCTTTATTGTTACTCTTCCTACGCAATCGTTTCTGTTCCATAATTTAAAGCTCGAATTCTTAGTTCTAGGATTCGGTAAAATTTTTGAAAGATTCGGTAAAATTTTGACTTTGCCCCCCCCCCCACCGAAAATGCACTTGCGACGCCCCTGCCCATGATTTCGGAAAAGTTCTCCGTCTGTTAGCACGAGAACTCTCGGAGGGGTTGGATACTTCGTTCAAACTTGGCATGATGACTCTTTTGGTCAAAGTTCAGGCCAAGTTCGAAGATCGGCTCTAGAGTCCTATATTTGTTGGTGGGGGAGGGGTTTCGAAACAAATATTTTTGAAAGCTATGAGATAGTCGATTTAGGGGTAAGGAGACATGCTTGATTCAAATATGAAAACTATTTTCTCGTCGGACAAGTAGTTCACCCGGAATCCGACAAAACCGGAAAATTTGTGAAAAGTAAAAGTTAAATCTAAAGTTGTTAGAGGTTGGATTTAGAGTTAAGGAGACATGCTGAATCCGAATATGATTTTTTTTGCCGGATAAGTAGTTCGCCCGGAATCCGGCCACAACTGTAAATTTAGCATGAAGTTTTAAAACCCAATGATAGAGTCGATATAGGGTGAGGAGACATGCTGTTGCAGATTCGGTATCGGTATCGGGGTAATGAGACATGCTGAATCCAATTGTGAACTTTATATCCTCGATGGATAAGCTGGCACAATTTGCCAAAACCCGGAAATTGGGTTCGAAAGGCTCGCCTCTCAATGTCACCAGCTCTTTTGCTCTGCATGCAGTTCGCCGAGAGTAGCCTCCTGCTAAAAGGAGGAATCTGGTCAAGTGGGTCCGAAGTCGATTAGAGATGAGATGCTGATGTAAACATGCATGCTGAGTCCATATATGAATTCAGTTATAGGTTATAGTAAAACGTTAAAGGGGTCTGACGAAGACCGGAAATCCACAAGATTCGCTTGTCTCGGTCAAGTAGTCCAACAAATATTCAATATTTGGGATCCCATCGAAACCTTTGCTCTTGTTTGACGTGGGTGGCTAATGGGAGGCCGGTGCTCGGTCCTGTTTATGAGAATATGAATCTGCATGTATAAATGACGATTTCGACAAATTTGGATTTCACCACGATAGTTCGAAAAGAATAAAAGCGATATCTATCTATCTATCTAACTGGGCTTGATCTGTTTTTAAAACAAAGTTGAAATGGTGTAAAACTAATACTGTAGCTGCGAAAGCTCTAGCTATGGCTGATGTCAGCCGTGGTCCGCAGGATTTGTGGACTCATGTGAGACGACACTTTTCTGGGCCTAAGGAAAGTGCGAGTACTTTAGACTCAGGTAGTGTTGCAAGCCAGATTTCTGAGCACTGTTTGAACAAGTTTGAAAACCAGTTAATTCTGTTCCCAGTGATTGGTCTATAGCTTTCCCCTTTTGACTCCATCTAATTTTCAGCCAATTTTTCCCACTGAGGTTGAGCTACACCTCCTATCTATTGGTATGATAAAGCCGGGGGAGCTGATGGTATTCCGGCTAGGCATCTGAAGTTTGCATCAAGTAAAACATATCGTATTCTAGTGGCACTGTTCAACAGTTTTCTAAGGCTTACCTACCAGATTCGCTGATGATAGTGGACCTGGTGCCGGTACCCAAGTCGAGAACGACAGATCCGTCTAGTTCTGATGTTTACCGACCAATTGCTTCGGCTAAGGTGCTACGAAAGTTTTTGAGAAATGCCTTACCAAATTAAACAATGGCTCGTCACTGCGTCCTGTCAGTTTGGCTTCAAACAAAAGTGTGGAGTTGACTTTGCGATTTCCTTCTGAAGTTCGTGGTGGATTATTTTCTGTTTTTCCCGACTCCGCTGTTTCCATGTTTTGTTGATGCGTCTAAAGCGTTCGATCGCGTTAACCACCGTAGCCTACTATGCTAGATATTCCGGTGCGTAGAAGGAGACCCAATCGTGTACGTGAAAGTATTAGCGCTGCATCAACTGTAACGAACCGGACCATACATGCTACCATATACGATGTTCTTTCAACACAGTTGTAGCAATAAGAAGAACCCTGCCGTTAGGAATGGAGAAAAATCTGCTAGAAACAGTAAAGGTCGTCTCTTGGAACATGAAAGGAACTGTTGAGATTTGCTGTTGGCTGATAGCCTATTTGCTGAAGCGCATCAGTGGAGCTTATGCCCGTACCGTTTCCGGAAAGTAGCGATTTAACCGAAAGATTCTTGGGTACTCGTACAATGCCACTGCTGTCCCCGACGTTCCGTATCTTTCTCCTGTCTGGACCATCTTCAGCAACGGAAACCTTGGCCAAATTCGTTCCATTTTCTTCCGGTTTTCCAAATGTTTGCTACGCCTTCCCCCCGGACAAGGAACAGCCATCTCATTGAAAAGTTCCGTATCCCTGATCCGTCTGCGGCTGTTGAAACCACCTATGGAACACCATGATGTTTCGGTTTAGTGAATTTTAATTATTTTGGTTGTTGTTGTTGCTTTGCTTTTTTCATTTTTACCATATTCCGTCTCTACCTAGACAGGTTGTAACTAAAATTTAATTTAATTTAATTATGTTTTTGGTTCACTCAACACAGATTTCGTGTACGTTGGAGGGATAGCTACAGTGAGTTTTTTCACCTTAGGAAACGTCTACGCCAGGGGGATGTTCTATCTCCGCTTCTGTATACGGTATATACCGATGAGATTTCGTTAAAGTTTAAATGAACAGCCCACTTATCTTTGTATCATTCAACTGAATAGACTACATTATCTGGATTATGTTAAGGGATTTTTTTTTATTTTTCACTATTTGCTTTGGTATGACGTTCAGAATATCTTTGGCTGTTCTAACAAGGCAAAATTCTACTATATGACGCGGAAAATTTCAATCTCAATAAAAACGCGGCTTTTCAGTGGTCAGTCCTGAGCTAGGTGACCACTGCTCACTGCGTGAACGCTTATTTTTCGTAAATAGCTTTTGTCGAGCATTAACACACGTACAAACGCAAAGAAGTACCGCAAACCTGACATGGAAATTCCACTATTTGAAAACTGATTATACGTGAATAGTGGAGCAACGAAGTAACTCACTTTCATCGCGTCTTCAAACCTCTTTAAGTGAATATATGATGGGTAACTAGATGGTCCTATCTCAGCCCGTTTCATTTAAACTTTAAAGTTATTCCTTACGAGGATTGTTGTCACATAAACGGGTATTGCTAGAATCATTTTATCTTTGCGGATGAAATCTCTGTTAATCTCGCCCACCACTTTTGCACTCAATCAGCTCTTAAAAAGCTGCGACGATTATGCTCTACGTCCCACGATATTCTGTCCAATACGAAAAAACGTTTGCAATGGCTTACCTACCCGATGAAAAAATTTTCTCAAAATATTAGTACGAAGTTGTACGAAAAAGTACACTACATGCTTCTACTTCAAGGCTACCGTGTTACTGCATACTACTGTATTCTATAGCAAGACTGGATGCTACTACGGCAAGACAGGATGCTACTGGATACTACTACATAAGATTTGACTAGTCTGAGGCACATTAAATGATAGTATTCTTTGCTACTACATAGTACTACATGCAAATTTTTCGTACAACTACCATACAACTACGCAGGCTACAAATTTTTCATCGGGTATGGCTTTACCCGTTCCTCTGAAAGGGGCATCAGCGAATTTTCTGGTCTGAGAATTTTCTTGTCAGGAATGCCGCTGATCCCCTTTTCAGGTGCCTTCATGTGAGGAGGGCGTTCTTCAGGGACGTGTGACCTTAGTGCGTTTAGTAGTTTTTAACTTCGGTTGTGTTTTTGTTTTGTTGTGTGATATATGGCTTTTGGCTGAAATAAAGCTAAAAAAAATACATTATTATCATACCCGTCCCGTGGAGGGGTGTCCGGACCAGAAACAAATCCACTCTTGCTGTATTGCCATGTGCTTCTTACGGAGCACTGCTTTAGATCGGAGTTGCAATGAAAGGCAGAAGCTCTTCCAAATGAATGAATGAATATGCTTATTACCCATCTTTACATAAAATGTCAGTGATGGAGGATAAAAAAAGAAACAAAGAAAGTGGAACAATGAACAACACACAAGATACAATTTTAACTTGGCAATACATAATTCAAAAAAGAGAAAAAACAAAATTAATAATACACTATTTCTTTAACTATTATTTAATTGCTGGATAGAGGCTGTTTGGAGGGTCGAGGGATTCCAGAAATCGAGCACGACGCTCTAAAACAGCCTCAATCGGATCTTTAATCCCATGATTTCCTGTAACTCGTCGATTACGAGACCACAGCGTTTTGGTCTGTGAGATGCGATGTATCTGCCATCTAGGGAGAAATCACTCGTTCCTTGAGATACGCGATGTTTCACTGACTAGCTGGCTAGTTGTTTACTCTTTCTTCTATCATTTATGTCCTTCACGGAACATTTTACACAAATAGAAATGCTACAAAAACACACATAAGCAGTATACAAGCCTGGTAAATTTCCACACGTTGACGCAAGTGCATCCTTATTAATCTTATGAGAGATAGACTTTAAAAAGTTTCCCGAGTAAGGATTAAAGTTAACTGCAGTATTTTCTACTAAGATTAATCTTATCTCTACTGAGATAAGATTAATCCGAATAAGAGATAAGACTATCTAATTAAAGACAAGATTAATCCCAGTAGCGAATACTAATTTGTTTTTACACTCACAATATTCATGTTTTAAATTTTTAAAATGTTAAGTTTTCGTGAACCTTAGCATTGACAACGTTGTCGAGTGTTATCTATCCTTTTAAGTTTTATGTTTCACGAAAATATAACAGGAGTTTGATAACGCGTTTTCAGCTTTCACATGGTGTTATTAAACTAAATATTTCTTGAGTCCAAGCTGACTTTGAAACATTTATTCAAAGAATTTATGTTGTTTCCTTCCCCGACGTTGGACCTGAAGATTGACAGCCTGACGGACCCTTGCCAAGAAGGGCCGAAATATCGCTGATGCGACATCGTAGCTGACGAATCCGTTGTATACATTATTTGAATAAATGTTGTTAAACTCCTGACAGGGCACATTTCAAAACACCCTACATTCTCGAATATGACATTTTCGCTTTAAACCAGACAAGCGAAGTTCGGCAAACTACTTATATCCCGACTAATGCTCCTGTAAATTCATTCAGGACTGCCATTTCGGGTTTGGACTGCTATTTGCCTGTCGTAGGCCTTTAACAACAATAATACTGAGCGTGTCCACCCTTCTACCAATAGTAAGTATTACTTACTATTTTCGTTCCAACCTCGTAAAAAGTTACTATACACTGACCGTTCCGGCCTTCTCGAAAATAGTAACTATTTGCTTACCATGCTCGGGAGCGTAGTAAGCGCGGCAACTACGCATCACTGTAACGTGATTAGTCGGATTCGCCCGTGGCATGATATTCTGCTGTAAAATAGAATAACCGTTCCAGCCTTGACGGCAAAAAGACGGCAAAGCCAGAATTCGATGGCGTAGTAACTACGGTAAGTGGGGTGGAACACGCTCACTATTTCGTACGATTCAGGTTGCCTCAAATCCATTCAAAAGTCAGCAAGGTACTTCTGTACTAGTCCGTCTAAGACATTCACCTCAGTATGATTCTGTTCTGCTGTTCGCCTCTTGTACAGAAGGGGACAATCCAGAGACATGCAGTGTCGACCGACGGAAGTGTCACCACTGCAAGCACCGCACACCTAGAACGGTAGCCTACTGAGTTAAATCGGTAGAAACAACCAAAAAACGGTAATTTGAGTCTACCGGTAACCTTACGGGAGAAACTCTATCTTCTCCTTACGTCCCCCTCGGCTACCTCGAAACGAATACGAACTCAAAAGCTTCTTTAAAGTTTAACTGAAAAGGACTGAGATGGGACAGTCTAATTACCCACCACTTATTCACTTGTTAGAGTTTTGAAGACCCGATGAAAATGCGTTACTTCGTTGCTCCGCTATTCACGAATAATGGATTTTAATATAGTGAAATTTCCCTGTCGGATTTGTGGTACCTCTATGCCCTTGTACCTGTTTTGTATGCTTGACGAAAACAATTTACGAAAAATAGGTATTTACGCAATGAGCTACCTTCCGCGAGCTGATCACTGGCCACTGAAAAGCCGCGTTTGTGTTAAGATTCAAATTTTCCGCGTCAAAGTAGAATCTTGCGTTGTAAGGACGGCCGCAGATTTTCTGAATGCTAGAGTAAATAGTAAAAAAGAAAACAAATCGTTAACACAATCCTAATAATACAGTTTGTTCAGTTAAATGATGCAAAAATAAGTAGGCTTTTCAGTTGAATGAGTTTTATTTTGTTTTATATTATGAGCTGAAATGAGCTACTAAATTATGCTGATGATATTTTTAATCCGAGTATAACCCTGGCCTCGACAGAGAAGAATTTTGCTAGTTTAAGTGGGGAGTATAAGGATATCGGTTTAGAAATTCAGTCTGAGTAAGAGTGAATTCATCAAGTTAATCGTAATCGACCAGGATCCGATAGCGCTACCATTTCTTTGGGTGATTCCAGTTCTCAGCTTTCGTCGTCCCTAACTTATCAGGATCTATCACTTGGTACCGACCTGAAAAGTACCCGTGCTGGACTACTCGGACATTTCGGCGCGAAGGCTAGATCAGCTTACGGTCTATTAGTTAGTGTTAAAACCCGTTATAGTAGACATATTTTGGCTAGACTTTTACGACTAGACTAGACCAACACCGTGCCGAGTTTGACTCTTCTTTAGACAGGTGCCATCCGCATTAGTGCGTTTGTATAGTTATTTCGTTTAGTTTAGTCGGATCTTTTTCTTTTCTTTCCTTTATTGTTTTTCAGATACTCCGTATGGGCACGTTCTGTGCCATTTCCATATGGGTTAATAAAATTATTGATTGATCGAGTTAAACTTTAAAGGACCCCTTGCACTATTTACTCTTCAACTTACAGTATTTCAAAATATTTGAATACTTTATTACTAGGCTGTGCTTTCGTCAAAACAGTTGATTTTTTTTTCATGAAACCAGTCGTTTTTTCTGAAAATTGGTCGATTTTTCGTCAAAATAGGCATTTTTTTCTGAAATTCAGTGGACTTTTCTGAAAATCAGTCGATTTTTTTCAAAACTGTAAATTTTTGTTGTTGAAAACAGTCGTTTTTTCTGCATAAACAGTCGGTAAAAATTACCAGCCAGTCGGTAAATGCCTCGTCCCCCCCCCCAAACATTTTGGCTAGTGACGCCTCTGGCTGTTTTAAGCCTTTTCCGAGACCCGTTGAATTGTAGCAAAAACAGGGACACAATTTACATAAGGCGTATTGTCGCAGTCCGGGAACGGCGAGAATAGAAGGAGTCACTCCACGCGGACTCCGCCTTGGAAAACAACGAGAACACGGGGAATGCTTCTGAGATGGATTTTGTTCGAAAAAAAAAATATGCAGTTGGCGAAATTAGTCTGGATCCACTTTGTTTTTGGTTTTGTTTATTCTGATGCTTTTTAATTAATTATTGCACCAATACCAGCAAAAACTGATTCCCCTCCGAATCTGAAAGGGAGTCCTTTCTGATGATGGAGGTGATAATCGGAGCATTCCTCGTCCGTGGGGACTCGCGAGAATACGGGGAGTGAGTCCCGGGACAAACAAAAACGCGGGGACTCCTCAAGTGGAGTCCTCGCGGAGCGGGGAGAATACGACTATAACCGTTTTTTCTGATGGAAAAACTTCTCGCAGACAACCGTCGACAGCGTCATACACATGGAAGGCAGCAAAACACGGCAAGTGAGAAAACCGGCATGGTTTTGTCAGAGAGGTTAGAATGTACCGTACGAAATTAGGGTCTCGGGTTTAGAAACATATGGAGTGATTATGAAAGAATGTTGCGTTAGTATTATAGGTAAGACAGGTCCTTGAAAGGCGGCACCAAAATATGCTGTTTCTGCGAAAAACAAACTCTTCCCATTTTTCTGACACCTGTAATTTCTCTTCCGTCAATGTGTCATAAAACAACGTCGTCACGTTTGTTAACTATAGCGTCTCTAAACACCGCGCTCATCGCCAGTTTCTATTTTTGCCCGATTCCACGGCACGGTGATTCCCAAAGTCTTTCCAAAAGCATAATAAATCATCGGCGAATGACACGCTTATGAGTGTTAGATACTAACTTGTGAACAGTAAATCCTTGCGCAAATTTTCAATGTTTCCTTGCATTCTTACTTTCTTTCTCGCTCGAAGTGTATTCCTTTGTAGGAAAGAAGTGTCCTGACACATTGTCTCGCCTTGTTCGGCGGCGGCAGTAGACGGTGGGTTTGCCCAGAACAATTGAAGGCTGGATTAGGAGTACAAACTTGCATTCTTACTTTCTTTCTCGCTCGAAGTGTATTCCTTTGTAGGAAATTGTAAACATTGTCTCGCCTTGTTCGGCGGCGGCAGTGGGCGGTGGATTTGCCCAGAACAATTGAAGGTTGGGTTAGGAGTACAAACTAGAGATTTGGAGACGACTGTTGGGAATCATCCGATTCCGTTTCTCACCTTATTTGAATATTCCGCGCTTTTCCCATCTGTAACATCTTAGCGTCACCAGTTCAGTTGGTAGACAGCCTTCAATCAGATTAATGGTTTGAAATATTTAAAGTGGATTTGTAGTAATTTTAACCTAACCCTAACCGTAAAACCTTTTTCTGATTATTATATTAGTTATATAATTAGGATATGCATTCTTAATTTATAAATAATGAACTGAAGTATTAATTCATAAAGTAAAATCATAAAGTAAACGATTCATTATTTACAGGGTTCCTGTTTGCACGTATACCTGGCTTATAGGTTTGTAAATACACTGTAAAAAAAAATCTTGCAATATTTGCTACTGGGATTACTCTTGTCTTTATTGAGATAAGATTATCCCTAATTCGGATTCATTTTATACCAGTAGAGATAGGATTAATCCCAGTAGCAAGTACTGCGCATCCTTATTCGGAGAAACTTTTTACAGTGTAGTCATTGCCTTTACAACAAACGTTATTAAACGCTGGACTGGAGGAACTGGCGTGCCAGAGAGGGTCTTCCCAACAACGACCTTTAAACTGAAGAACCGGATCTGATCACTATCTTCCCGATGAAAAATTTATCTCAAAATAGTATTTATGAAGTAGTACGAAAAAGTTGCATGCAGTACTAACGATGCTACTACATGCTTCTACTTCAAGGCTACCGTGTTACTGCATACTACTATATGGTACTATTAGCAAGACTGGATGTTAATATGGCAAGACATGATGCTACTGGATACTACTACATGAGATTGGACCAGTCTGAGGCACATTAAATGATAGTATTCTTTGCTATTACATAGTATTACATGCAACGTTTTCGTACTACTACCATACTACTACGCAGGCTAAAATTTTTTCATCAGGTTAGACTTCATTCAATGAGACATGCAAGATGGTCAATTGCGCAAGGTTTTGGTAGAAATTAGTCAGGTTAGCCGAAGTAAGGCCGGTTAAACCGGCTTATCAACAAACTTCGAAGGATCAGATAAAAGATTTGTGGTCAGCTTTGATAGTGCAAAACGAATACGTCAGCTGAATTTTATTAGAGCTATATTTGACGATGCAAAACGGATAAATCAGCTACATTTTATTAGAGCTATATTTCGGCCCTTCTTGGCAAGGGTCCTCTCCAGGCTCAAGCCGCTCAATCTGGAAACTGAACTTGAAAAGTTTTGACAAATTGAACTTGACAAGTTCAGCTTGGGCTGAAGGAATATCTATTAGAGCTATATTTCGGCCCTTCTAGGCAAGGGTCCTCTTCAGGCTCAAAACCGCTCAAGTTGGAAATACGAGCTTGTGGAGAAAAAAAAAAGAACTTGTGGTTGTGATTCGCAGTCAGCTTGGGCTGAAGGAATATTTATTCAGTTTAGGCGTGCTATGCACGCTAATATCACGAAGAAACTTACCCTGAGAATGGAAAAATATTTTCTCTCCAGCATCTGTAACTTGGCACCAAGTGCCGTAAGGGTGACATCTGGCTGAGCGCGGCAATTGCTGCAGATCGGCAATACAGAAATGGCGTCGCAGACAACACAATGCATGGATTTGAAAAACGAAGCGATCGAAGATTCGCCGGCTCGATTTTCGGTTGCCGGTTGAAAGAAAGAATTAACAGCCGCAGGGCGTTGCATTTTCTCATACCTGGAACGGATTTTTTTTTAGACATTTTTGAATAACAATACACTGTCAGAAGATTGCAAGTGTTACAAAACTTTTTGTGTAACTTTTTAAGTGTTACTGTTTTGTTAAAAGTAACACTGAAAACCATGTTTAGTGTTATGCTATCTGTCATGAAAGGTTACATGTTATATTACCTCTGGTGAGTCCGGGGGTCGGAGCCGGGTTCGCTGACCTCTGGCAATGTATCAGCAGGTAATAGCTGCGTTCGTTGCACTCCAAAACGTGTTTTTTTCAGCCGGTTATAGACAGTTGGATTACAAGGAAAACCAAAAAAAAAGAACTTACCAACTCGCCGGATCCGCGCCAATTAGCGAGAGACATCTGTTGAGAGGCGGAATCACAACTTTTGAGATATAATAGTTAGCGTTCAATCTCAAAGCGGGGTCGCTAAGTACTTCGTGGGGCGACCGAACCAAGCGAATAAGGGGAAGCCCCGGCGATCCATAAACGATGACGTAGGGAACGCGCTCACCGCTACGAGGCTCTGCCCTAGGGTCGACAACTGCTAGTTTCCTACAAAGAGGATTACTGAAGAATGACGGAAGGACGCACTGGATACTATTAAATTACAGGAACACATTTTTTTTTTTTTTTGCAGCGTTTCCAATGCACACAAGGCAGATTGACCTTTAAAGGTTTTTGGGATCCCAAAACGTAAGTGGAGGGATACCTATGACATTGCAAAAATGTCCGTCTGTCTGTGAGCACGATAACTTTCGAAGGGAATGATATATTTTGATGAAACTTGGTGTGAGGATTCATTGAATCAAGGGTACGGTCAAGTTCGTAGATGGGCTATGTAGCTCTACATTAGGGGTGGGGGTGAAAATTAAGGGACAAACAAAATAATTTTTAAACAGCTAATGTGATAGTCCATTATGGGGTAAGAAGGCATGCTGAGCACGATAGCGAAAACTATTTTCTCGCTGGACAAGTAGTTCGTCCAGAATCCGGCAAAAACCGGAAAGTTGGTTAGAAGTATAAGTTTTTTTATTTGAAGTTGATTAAATGGTCGATTTAGAGGTAAGAAGACATGCTGAACAATATGGTGAAAACCATTTTTTCACCGAACAAGTAGTTCATCCGGAATCCGGTGAAACCCGGAAATTTGGTTAAAAGTAAAAGTTTCATCTGAAGTTGATTAAATGTTCGATTTAGGAGTTAGAAAGACATGCTGAATACGATGGTGAAAACCATTCTCTCGTCGGACAACTAGTTCGCCATGAATCCGGCCAAAACCGAAAAATTTGTTAAAAGCGAAAGTTCGATTTGATGACAGATTAAGGGGTAAGAAGAGAGGCTCAGTCTGTATATGGATGTCCGGCAATGAGATATTTTGGTATCTTGGATTCATTGGGTCAAGGGTAAGGTCAAGTTCGTAGATGGGCTTTGTAGCTTTACATTTAGGGGTGGGGGAGGTGGTTTAAAATTAAGGGGCAACAAAAAATATTTTAAAAAAGGTAATGATATAGTTGATTTAGGGGTAAAGAGACAAGCTGAATCCGAATATGAAAACTATTTTCTTCCCGGACAAGTAGTTTACCCGTAGTCCGGCGAAAACCGGAAACAAAATTTGTCGACCAATTTTTGGCTATAAGATGTTTGGGATCCCATCGAAACCTTAGGTCTTGTTTCATAGCAAAGATGAATTCTTACGCCAAAAAAACAGGAAAGGGCGACCACAGTTTCTAAAGGAGGGAAAAGATCACACAGGGGTTCTGCTAGTTAGTACTACCTACAAAATTTAAACTATAGTTGCGTTTTTGCAAATACCATGGTATCTGATTCCACGGTATCGTGGTAACTGATATTCAGATACCACGGTCCGACCGCGGTAACTGATCGTGGTATCTGAAAAAGTCATCTCACTTTCATCATTACCAATAATAGAGACTAGGATTTTGTGAAATTGGTGAGAAAGAAGTTTGGAACTTAGTGATGTAACTGTATATCTGTTTTTCTTTAGGAATGACTTCGAAAAGCGCAATTTCGGCAGTTCTCGTTTTTGCAGAGCAACCGTGGTATCACATACTTCGGTAACTGCAACAGCACTAATTGCAGATCCATTTACCGCGATAACAGATACCATGGTATCTGCTAAAACGCAACTAAGATAACTCGTGGGTGAGTATGAAAAAGCTAGTACTGACTTGCCAGCATCTCCGGTCAATACTGGCAGCCATCAAAGATCAAGCTACTTAGAGCGTGTTCCACCTTCTAACAATGGTAACTATTAGTCCCTATATTCGTTCCAGTGTCGCGATCTGTTACTACGCTGACCGTTCCAGCCTTCTCGGAATAGTAACTAATAGTAACTATTTGCTTACCACGCTCGGGAGCGTAGTAAGCGTGGTAACTACAAATCTCTTTCACGTGATTGGTCCGATTAGCCCGTGGCACGATATTGCTGAAAATAGAAAAATGAGTTCCAGCCTCGACGCCAAGCAGCCAGAATCCGTGACGTCATGCGAGGTAACTATGGTAAGTAGGGTGGAACACGCTCTTGGTTGCTAAGTAGGATAGAAGCTTCGTCGGTTCCCAGCCAACTGCAGAGATATATGAGCCGCGAGTAATAAGAAACATTACATGATATGTTATTCTTTTACTATTTACTGCTAATTAGTACTTAGGCACTGTGGATTACCTCCTTTAAGGTAAGGTCGCTAGGTAAGGTAGAATTTTACTGAAAATGGTAATAGGTCCGATTGCATGAAGCGTCAAAAATGCCAGTGGCGTCGAAAACTGGAGTGCGCTAAACGGATACGACAGCAACATTTTACTAAAGCTATATTTAATAATGTACTTTATTTCCTTAATAGCTTGTATTATACATGCTAGCACTGGATCGTCATTCACGCAAATAGCATATGACAATTACATAAGTAGACATTTCATCTACATGTACAACTTGAAAATATGACTTAACTAGAATTAAAATATTGGGTAAAATACGGTACAAAAGATTTCAGGTAACGATTTGTCGAATTTATGGGTGGTCTTTCTAGTCTCTGGGAATCAGCGTCCCTCTGTCTCTGCGCGTATTTCTTGGCAATTCGCGCTTTTTTGGCAATGGTCCTCTTCAGGCTCAAGCTGGAAAATGAACTTGTGGAAAAACAACTAAAGATTCTTGCTTACGTATCTGATTTTGTGAATTTATTCGTGAAAATTAACTGGAGTTGAAACTGCTGCTGTGATTGTGGTTTCAACAGTGACGTTCGACAGAATCTCACAAGTATAATATAGCTCGCTGTGATATTAGTTTGGCTTGCCTAAGACCTATCATCCTAAACGTCCCTATATGACAACAACTTTTTTAGTGGAGTGTTCCTTAGAACAATCCACTATTGCGAGCGCTGTAGCAGCTTGTATGTATGTAACTATCAAGTTCAAACTTGGTAAACTTGTGGTCTAGTTGTGCCTTTTAGGGGTCCCCCCCCAACACCCACCTGGTTCAGGGGCAAATGGGCCCAGATTGCCCAGTCAATAATGTTTATAACTTGACCAGACCTGGACATGCCTTGTACCTTGTCTCCCCTAGGACTGGGAAATTACTTTTAAAGTTATTGAGGATGTGAAATGCCTTGGTTCTAACGCTGTTTGCTTATAATATGTGATAAAGATTTTACTTTCACACTCCACGTCTGAGCGCTTGCGCACTTGTTTATTGCACTTTAGGGTTTACATTCGTGCATTCCTTTCTAAGGTGTCCGAATTGTTGTATCTAACATCTAATCTACCCAGTCGAATTAGGGTAAATAGACTTACTTGGCAATCTCATGGGCAGGTACAGAAGCACCGGGTTTATACCCACTCCTACCCCGAAACTCTTTGGCAAAGACGAAGTCTTGAAGGTGGGCCGCCCCACTGAGTATTCGAGAAAACTGCCGCTGGACGTAGCTTTTCACCTGGGAAACATCCTTCGTCTCGAAGAGAATGCGCAGAACCTTTTCCAGTATCTAGAAAATAGATACTGAAATAGGATTTGATCAGCGAATGATCTGTGGATTCATCATATCAAATACGTGCGTATACCATGTGCTGTCGTTACTGTCATGCTTTAGCACTTAAGCTGTTAAAGTTTAACTGAAAAGCCAACTTATTTTTGTGTCATTTAACTGAATACACTGAATTATTTGGATTCTGCAAAGGGATTTTTTTTATGTTTCACTATCTGCTCTGGCTATGCCTATCTGCCTATCTGCTCTAGCTATGCCGCTCAGAATATCGGCGGCCGTCCCCACAATGTAAACTCTACTATGACGAGGAAAATTTTAATATTAACACAAACGCGGCCTTTCAGTGGCCAGTGGTGAGATTGGTGAAGATTGCTTAATGCCTGAACAAAAAAAAATCACAAATCTTTCCCGTAAAGCACACAACAAAAATACAAGCGCATAGAGGTACCACAAATCACACGGAAATTCCGATATTTGAAAATCGATTATTCGTGAATAGCGGAACAACGAAGTAACGGGTTTCCAGCGGGTCTTCAAGCAAATTTAAGTGAATAAGTGACGGTTAACTAGATTGTCCTATCCCAGCCCTTTTTGGTTAAGCTTTAATAATAAGCGTTGTTTTATACCACTGATTATACACAGTTTACGGGCTAAAGCACTGATTATACCCCGATTATTGTATGTTTAACCGGAAGAACCTTACCACAGGAAACAGATCCCAGAAGAGGAAACAATATTATAAACTGGACTACAATCGAGTCATTCAAATTCTGACGTCACATGGCACACAAAAAGAAACTTTGGAGTTATCAATACGAACGGAGAGCACCGTGTGCCTTCAAGCATTTTGGTTTAAAGGATTTTAATTATTTTTGTTTCCATCAATTTTAATTTGACCCGCCTACTGTTAAGACTCAAGTCCTATACTAGTATTGAATGAGTGTGTAGTTTTTACTTGTTTTCGTCGTAAACTTTTAACTTTTGTAACTTCCTCTCGGCGGGGCATAAATTGCTAATAAAAATAATGAAAAAAATAACAATCAAAAGTCGACTGAAAAAGTCTAACCACCTGACTGCCTCGCTCCCACTCGCGTTCTTTGCTTTTTCTTCAGATGCTTTCTTCGCGCTGGTGGAGACTATGATGATGAATATAAGGTTTGAAGCCAAGCTGACCATTCATTGCGAAAAAAATTGAAAACCGTGATTTTCGGGTTTTTTTATAAGAAAAAAACCCGAAAATCACGGTTTTCTATTTCTTTTACTATGATGATGATAATGATGAAATTTTATTTACGCACTTAAGAAGAGGAAAATGGCGCAGTGCAGAAAAATAAAGGGAAAAAATACATTGAGCTTTCAATAATGTAGTAAATGCATGAGATAAAAAAAATAAACATAAAAAAAAAGAAAAGGGACTAATCGGGTCTAAAAAATCTTCTTCCTAGATGGAATGCGGAAAATGGCAGAAACGTGAAGGTCCTGGGCAACTGAAGATAACTTTGCACAAGGGTCAGAGGGCAAAAAAGTTGCAGTTATACGGGAATTCTTACAACGTCGAGGAAGGTACAAGAGAAATTTACAATATTTGAAATAATAAGTCCTGATACATTTTAAATCTTTTCGTCTCAGAATACCAAAAATTCTGGAAAGATTGCATACAGGGGGAGAAAAAAACTATTATATAAGCTTTTTTGTTATACCTTTCTCTATTTGGAACCATTTTTCCATATCAAACTATAGCCTCTCAGATATCCCAGAACATTTGCCTACAATAGTCCGGAAACTAAACGGTTGAGACTCTCAGATGAGGTCTACCGGTTTTCTCTTTGATATAGTGGCGTCGTTTCAGTAAACCTCAGAGGGGGGCCAAAGATCCATTTTGCGCCCCCATCCTAGATTTTTTTTTTACTCGAACGCAAAGTCTAATTGCTCTTTTTTGGGGGTAAATTTAAAGCAGTTTTTGGATATACCATAAGGAGCGAATGCGAGAGTCACAATTTGTTGAAAAAAAAGTGCACTGAGCATGCTGTGAGCTGGAGTCTGAGGCCTGCCCATTTTTACAGAATAAGATCCTTTAAACCCTCTAAGGCTTTCGGTCGAAGCCTTATCGAAATTGTCACGATCCCTAGAAGTAGATCTGGATTCGGATATGGGGTGAACCTCTTAAATCATCTCGCAAACAAATTCTAGCTTTTAAAGGGGCTCAAACCCCAAAATTCTAAGCCGAAAACCAGATATAACTGACGCGTTCTTCGAGTATACAGAAAATAATAAGAAAGGCCTCGCAGGCAAAATTTTATGTAACATATGCGATCAGACCATCTTTCTGGAATCCCAAACGGGAGCAAGGGTTTCCTTCCGTGCCCAGGTTAACTCCCAAATGGGGTGAGGTATTTTGCCAGAAGTTGCTACCCTGGCAATGCTATTCCACGCAAACCTTTCCAAAACAAGCAGTGGTCATCCAGAATAAAACAATGCAAGTAAATGCAAGGTAATTTGTTTTGAATATATATATATAAAAAATGTGATTCTCAACGCTTACATTGCTGAAACCTTGCCTTACTTAAAAGACGAAATATCTAAAAAAAAAATCAACCTTTTCCAGAATAAAAAAATGCAAGTAAATGCAAGGTAATTTGTTTTGAATATATATATATAAAAAATGTGATTCTCAACGCTTACATTGCTGAAACCTTGCCTTACTTAAAAGACGAAATATCTAAAAACAAATCAACCTTTTCCGCTAACATACACAGATTCCGACACCAAAATACATTGAAACTGAGCGCCGCAGGCAAAAATTACAAGAATCAGCCTGTTTTCTGTTAAAATACAAAGATTTTGGTTCTAAGCCACGATTTGGCAAATGCCTGTATATAAATATTCTTTGAGCCCAAGCTGTTACAGGTTTGTTTCCTTCCCCGAAGTTGAACCAGGATTGACAGCCTGACGAGGACCCTTGCCAAAAAGGACCGAAATATCGCTGATGAAGAATCGTAGCTGACGTACCCGTTGGAAACATTGTTTGAATAAATGCCTGTATGTCAGTAGCCTCTGTCAAACAACAAAGAGTATAAACAAAACCCCTTGGATTTGGGGCCCCTTTGAAATTCCGGGGGGGGGGGCATGGGCCATGGCCCCCCTTTAATCCTTTGATATAAAGTGGTCGTGATCAAATGGTGAATAGGTTACTAGGCAATTTTGTATCGTACCCTGTTGTCCCTTTGTGGTGGGAGAGCCTGATTTCAAGAAAAGTGTTGACCGAGCCCGGAGAGATGCAACCCGGCAAACAAGCAATAGGGATCCGATGCCAACTGTCAGAGAGTCAACACCGACGACTCCAACACAGAACATAGCCGGGACACTGGTATGTGTGATTAAAGTAAACTAGGGGTAAAAAACAGGGTACACAGTGGGTAAGCGGAACTTTTAACGATGGTGATCGAGAAACAGACTAAATGAATTGTGTATGTTATCCATGATGCCTCGAATCGTCAAAATATAATAGTTGCGTTTTTGCAGATACCATGGTATCTCTTACCGCGGTAACTGGATCTGCAATAAGCCCTTTTTGCAGTAACCGTTGTATCTGATATACGGTTGCTCTGTAAAAACGACAATTGCCAAAATTGCGCTTTTCGAAGTCATCCCAAAAGAAAAACTGATATTTTGTTACATCACTAAGTGCCGAAATTCTTTCCCACCAAGTTGTCAAAAATTGATGAAAGTCAGATGAATTTTTAGGATACTACGATCAGTTACGACGGTAGGGCCGTGGTATCTGAATATCAGATACCACGATAACTGGCCAGATACCACGGTAACTGCAAAAACGCCTTTTGACCGTGGTATCCGATACCACGGTAACTGCAAAAACGCCTTTTGACCGTGGTATCAGATACTACCGTAACTGCAAAAACGCCTTTTGACCGTGGTATCAGATACTACCGTAACTGCAAAAACGCCTTTTGACCGTGGAATCAGATACCATGATAACTTCAAAAACGACTATAGACCGTGGTATCAGATACCATGGTATCTGCAAAGACGCAGCTAATGTGTGCATACCTTAACGGTGGCTGGGCAGCCATCCCTTCGCACAGTCTCGATCCCCTTGGCTTCGTACACAGGCTCTTGTTGGTCAAGTTTTTCATACATGTAGCCGACGTAGCGTTTCTTCGTCTGAAGTATGCACGGATGGTAGACCTTCTCAAATTTAAGTTTAACCGGTTTCGGGTTATCCGAGGTCACAGCTTCTGCAATTTCTTCTCCGATTCGGAAAGCTTCCTACAAAGAATGGAAGAGTTCGGCAACAATAATGACAATATGGCTCTTGTCTGAGCTGCAAGCTGGTTTTTCAATCCCTTGTTCAAAACAAGTTGGAACTATGCAACCCTGGTGCGTCGACGAGATACAGGCAGTCATTCAGACAATATTTGTGGAAAATTTTAATAAGTGACAGACATTTTATTTTTTGTAACATATATTGTTTTATTTATCCTCGTGATATTTACAATAAAGTTATTCATTTATTCATTCATTCAAGATTTCACGGGATCTTTCAACTTTTATATATTGAAGTTTAAGTGAAAAGCCATGTTATTTTTGTGTCATGTAACTGAATACACTAGATTATTTGGATTCTGCAAAGGGATTTTTTTTTTTTCACTATCTGCTCTAGTTATGACGTTCAGAATATCTGCGGCCGTCCACAACGTAAATTCTACTATGACGCGGCAATTTTTAATCTCAACACAAATGCGGCTGTTCAGTGGGCTGTGGTGAGATTGATGAAGACTGCTTAGTGTCTGAATAAAAAAAATAATCATGAATCTTTTTCGTAAGAAATACAACAAAAATACAAGCGCATAGAGGTACCACAAATCAAACGGAAAATTCCACTATTTGAAAATCGATTATTCGTGAATAGCGGAGCAACAAAGTAACCCATTTTCATCGGGTCTTCAGGCCTAATTAAGTGAATGAGTGATGGATAACTAGGTTGTCCTTTCTCAGTCCACTTTAAAATATATTACGGATTAAATCATTATCTATTTATTTTACTATTGGATGCTGTAACCCGGCCGTAACAAGGCTCAAAAGTAATAGCACAAGTTTCTCCATAGAACTATATTATTGGCCTTGCTTCGAGTGTACTTTACTCAAAACTGAAATGTCCTGAATCACCTTCCCGCCGTCGACTACTGCCAGACTTCGAAAACCCTACTGCTGGCGGACCGGGGACAAGACGTCGAGAAAAGACAAAGAGTTGTCATCTGATATCTTCTTACCCAGCGACTAGTAAGCAACGTTACATCAAGTCATTCTTCCCGTATTTTACTGATTATTTTAACAGAGCAACGCTAAATGAAGAATTTTGATGCGTTTTACTTTAATCTTTATGTATTATCTTGGTTACAAAAACTTGCGTTGAAATATTTAGTGTGATTTTACTTATGTATTGACTCGTGTATTTATCTATTGACATGTCTGCGCTAGCCAACGCTATTTTGGCAAAATAAAGCATAAAGCAATTTCGATTTCTCGGTCGTGTTTTTTTTTTAGCACCGTTCAAAATTCGGCGACGACCAAAGTAACAAACTGCTTCCGTACGAAAATTTCCCGCCTGGGTGTCGATCGTATCATCGCAAGGTCAGGCGAACCACAAAACCCAGACAAAGTGAAACAGGTCTCGACCCGATTTCATATTAGTTTTTTCCTCGGATCTATCCCAAGCCCAAGTCCGGTCAACGTAAGTCTAGTACTGACATTGTTAAAATACTATGAAGAAATTATGCATATTAGTAGTTATATAAACCGGTTTCTACCCCACCCTCCCCCAAATTTCAAAACCCCATTTTAACATCAATTTTTTCAATTTTAACATGTTTTTTTCCAAATTATCCCCCTTTTTAAAGATATTTGTATTTTCTTTTTTCCCAAATAAAGGTTCCAAGAAATAGGAAATATTAACCTTTATACTACATATAAACTACTACTTTTTTTATTATTGCATTTTTCATTTTTACTGAGTAAACAGTTCCAAGTCAACATATTGTTCCGAGTTCTTATTTACACGCAAAATAGGCTGCAAAATAAGATTGTTCTTTAGAAGTAACTCATTAGCAATAGAATTGTATCTCTGCGGTATAAACAAATCACACATCTTCTTGTTATGATTGATAACTACAACTAACTTATCTCCATATTTTGTTTTAGCCATTCTCATTTGAACGATGGTATATTTCAATCCTAGAACTAGTTGTTCTTTCTTGATTGTCTCATTGTACTTGTTTGTTTTGATTGTATTCAAGACCTCCATTTATTAGCGGCTGAATTTCTTTAATAAAAATCCAAATCACAAACTCACATACATATTTTTATTAATGATATCCAATGTAGCTTTTCTCTCATAATATAGAACACAGTAAATATTGTATGGTACGGGTTGAGGATCTTTTAAAGTTATACTAATTTCAATATCAGCAGTGGTTCCATTATAAATATTTGACTCGTGTTTAGAAACATCGAAACAAAATAGTGGATATACTTCTTTAAATTCTTCGATATTGACTACACTACCAGTATCAAACGCTAATTGCTTATAACCCATGTGTATGTATCTGTTGTAAAGATTCGAGTATGTGCATTTTTCCTCACTAAAGTCGCATTTGAGGGGTTCTTCTGGATATTTATCCCCGTTAATTCTAACCTCTATATCCGTCAAATTCATATGATCAAATACCATATTATTCTTTGTTTGGTTGTTATGCTTTTCATTTTTCTGCAACATCACAACGATTTTTGTAGGACTATTTCTCTCAGACACAACTTTCCATGTGTGTTCCTTATTCTGACTAACATCACTTTTATAAGTATTACAAGCTTCCCACATCAGATTATACTTTTTATCCTTTGCCAAACCCTTTTCCAATTCACTCATCATTTCAATACTGGGAGCTATAACAGGAATTTTCCAGGATAAATACTCAATGACGACTTTAAAATTAGTATTTCCATTTTTTACAATCATATTATTATCATCATTTCTTCTTAGACATATTCTGTGTGATGCACCTCTAAAAAATCGTTTGTTTCCTTTCAAGAATCCAAACAACTCTGATAATGGTAAATACATATTCACTAATTTGCTGTTTTTAGTTCTATTATATCTCTTTTCAAACCCATATTATAATTGGGATTAGGCTTAGAAGTGACATTCATATTTCCTGCTGTTAGTTTTCCTTCTGCAGGTACGGTAAATGAACTAGTTATAGGGTTGATATCAGTTCCTTGATTATAATCCTTGTACCAAAAATGGTTTCTAGCAGCACTTCTAGAGTAATCATCAGAGTATTCAATCAGCTTTGTAACGGTAGTTGTAATGCCAACATGATTAATTTTTTCAACAGGTGTATCGTTTATGACATACTCAGCGGTACTAAATAAATTAAATCCATTATTCGTCAACGTAGCAACATCGGTTGAACCTATATTAGTTCCATTCTCTTTAACTATTCTTACGCCTACCTCAAGATAACTTTCACTTGGATAGAACCAGGAATCTAATTTCTTTGTTACAAATTCAAACTCTGACTTATTGGATACATTCACATCTGTTTCTCGAATTTCTTTAAATTCATACTTGACCACTGTATCATCCACAAGTGGCTCATCAAATATGTTCCATTGCGGACTAATAATTTTATTTACTGCCATTTATATAAGAAGGAATTTTTGAAATTTGAAAAAATTCTTGAATTTTTTAACTAGGTACTTGAAATTTTTAAGTAGGTACTTGAATATTTATTGTTTGTAACCTAATGGAAAAGTTGTGAATTTATCACTGGATACAATCCTTTTATCATCCTTAGGATCTAGGGCTTTTTTATTCTGTTCTTCTAGAAACATATTGTGTTTGTATGACCTTAAGTTGTACTGGGTTACTGAAAGGTTTCCAACGTTTCCAAACAGAACATCCTTGTAGTTTTGAATCGTAATTTTATCTTTCACTAAGTTTGTCTTTATTCCTTTTAGTTTTTTGCTAGCTTTTGAAAGGTCTTGGTTGTCCTTTAAATAAGCATATACTTTCGACCGCAACCCAACAAACTCTGTCATCACTTGTCCTGCTAATTCATCTTTCATCATTCCTATCACTTTCTTGTTTACATTAGGAAACCCGTATGGATTATCTTTCGCATAATCAGATGTATCGAACCTCTCATTCAAATCCGGTTTAATATCTTGATAGAAATCCTCGGTTCGTATGTCATAGATGAAAGAATCAGTATCCATATAACATAAATCTATTTTATCCCCATATTTAGGTTTCATATAATCATAATGGAATTCATACATCAATAGTTTGGATAGTTCTAATACAGCAAAACCTATATACATTGGTTTGTCTAGTTTTATCTTTTCCTTTGACATTCTTGCCACAGAAAAATTTTCACTGAAAATAATCTCAGATTTAAAGTTGGGTTTCTTTATTATTTTTTCTCTAGTTTTATCGTCAGTTATTATTTCCATATCAGCTCGTTTCCTTACGTTCTCCATGGTTTTTCCAAAGCAAGCGTTATTCATCAGCTTGAAAAAGTCCTTTTCAAAATCATTTGTACCTTTAGTTCTAAGTGCTGTGTTGTGGTCTATGTATCCTTTTAAGTAAGCACTCTCAGTGAATCCTAGTATTCTATGTACTTTTTTCAGTTTCAGACCTTTTTGTAAATAGAATTCTAGATTCCTGTGGTGAACTACGTAATTGTTTTTATCCAGTAAGGTCGTACATAGTTTGCCATTGAAATGTTCGGGTAATAATGGTAAATCTTTGTGTAACTGGAAAAGTTCTTTCGGGTATTCCAAATCTACTTCATAGATAGCACCTACATTCGTTAATTGCATCACCGAGTTAACATGATTTTTTAGATGTTTATAATACTCGAGTGAACTGTTTTCATTGCTCTCTTTCAAAGCTTCTGGTATGGAAATGAATTGGAAATCATTCGCTGGTAATTTTTGCGACATCGCCCACCCATACAAATTATTTTTGTCAAAATACATTAAATAGTTAGATGGTTTACTCTTATCATATCCGCTCATATATTTATTATTTGCTTTAGCGTATCTTTTTATACATTGAGATACGCCGCCTCTTATCCCCTTTTCAATGAATGTATACATGTCTTCCTTCGAGAATAACGGTAGTTCTACTTTCGAATGCTTTAGGAAAGAATCCCATGTTAGTCCTGGAGCTGAGAAGTAATGAAGTGGATCCAAGTCATAATTATGTATACATGCATTTCTGAAATTCTCTACAACATCTGATAGTATTAAAACGTCACTTTTTAGGTACAACTTGGTATAGTCAAGTAATGTTTCGCAATTAAATTGTTTCCATATGGACACCGCTCTTTTATAATCAGCTTTGTCAATACCTTTTCCTGTTAACCTAGAATAAAAGCTTTCTATGGGTGGTAACTTTGTACAATCCATTTTACTGAAACTATCCACAAATTCATAAGGATACACCCCTTTTTTAATTATTTCTTTAAATTCAGCATCGTTTCTGAAACTGTCAGATGTGTACTTGAAATTCTCTCTCAGATGATTACAGGATACTTTACAGTCACATTTCGCTAAATTTGCTGATAGTTTGTCCAGTGATGAAGCCATGAATCGAATAGAATCTATAAATCTGATTTCATATTTTATTTCCTTATCCTGTCTTGGAATACTTATTGATTTCGAAAATGAAATGAAACTTTCAGCACTTTCAAAAATCCCGTTATCAGGTACTAATTCTTTCACAAATAGATGGGAGTCATACTTGGATAAGTTGTGTAGGACTACAGGGATATGCTTGGGAATCCTGTATTTCATGTTACATTCAGCGTGTGTGAAACCTCTATCCTTTCCTGTCATATGGTCGTGATCAAAGTGGGGATTTTCAGTAATTTCTGTGTTACAGATATGGCAAGTCTTGTTCTTTAGTGTGTTCCATTTTTCTTTAATTTCTTCGTCGGTATAAGTGTGATTTCTTTGTCTGTTTTCATACTTGTGTGCAATTTCTGTGGACACTTCTGTAATGGTTTTCACAAAATGTTTTGCAGCGTCTTCACCAAAATAATCGTAGTATTTGTTTTGGTTTGTCTCAAAGGAACAGCATACCTGAAATCCGTACGCAAAAGGTTTCTGTTCAGCTACTTTTATTGTTTTCTTTCCGTATACCTGGTTGTATTCTTCGTTATAAGACTCAAAGTCGGCTATTATGCAATAAGGTACTTTCATTTGTTTTGCAGTATTTTTATATTGTATTTTTGAACCTTCAGGAGGCATTATAATATCAGGATCTTCACAGTTTCAATTCATGTTTTTCAAAGTGTTCTTGTTTCGAAAAATGCCTTCCGCAATAAGTGCATAGGTATGTCTTTGTTTTATTTTTAGAGATTTGACTACCAATTAATCTGCTGAGATCCTTTATTAGTACATAGTGATTATCGAAATACAGTAAATGAATGATATGTTTTGCTGTTTTCCCATTGATAGTACTTTTTAGTATATGACTTCTGATTATTTTCTCTTTATCCAATTGGAATAAACAAATCTTGATATTGTATTTATTTTCAAATTTGTAGATATCTTTGGTATCCATCGGGTAGTTAGTAATTCCTTTGAAATCAAATTCATTTTCATACTGTTTATATTTCGAAGTTCTTTCTGCATGATCTTTAGCTGGGTATAAATGTGCTAAGATTGACCAAAGAAAGCATTTTTGATCCTTATTTTCAATATTCAGGCAAGCTTTTTTATTTTTTACGAAATCTGGCAGTGTTTTAAACGTTCCTCCCATGTAGGATTCGATTCGAGTCATCCTATAGTCGATTGCATCATATCGCCTAAATTGTAATCCAGATCGAGGGGTATTACTCAAAGAACTAAGTCTCCTGTTGTTGTCATCTAAATGGCTACGAGTAAGGACACTATTTTTGTTTAAAACCCAAGAAGTACTGTTGTAAAATACTTCTACTTCCTCATCATTCTCTTAACCTTGATTAAATAACCTTGGTCACAAACTGAACTCTGTACTGGTATATTTCATTCATTCTTCGTTGCAAATCCTCAAAAACAAAACTAATGAGAGTATTTTCGTCTCTACCGTTGCTTTCAATCGATACGTTTACTGTGTAAATGTTTTCATTTTCTCTTACAATAGTGGGGTGTTGTTCTTCTTCTGTTTTAAACAAATATTTGGGAATCGATGTTTCTTCTTTGATTTGTTTCTTATTTATAAAGAGATTAGATAAATCGATTAGTTTGTGTCTATTTTGATCACCTCATTCTGTTTGATCTCTCAGGATACCTCTAGTTTTATCCATAGTTTCTTTCTGCTTATTAATTATCCTACCATAGTATTCCTTAATGCGTTCTATAACTTCATCTCTGTTACCACGAGTGGGTAGGCCTTTGTTTTTTAGAAACCTTTTTAATTCACTTGTATCCTTTTCTATTATCCGTTTCTCCTCTTTTTTTATATTTCCAATAGCAATATTATTTTCTTTTATCTCATGTTCTAAAATCTTCCTTAATGCTGGCTCTGGTGTATAATTTGATGGTCTATTTTTGTTCCGAATCCTTTCATTTCTACGCCGAATATTAATTGTATCTTCCGCAAGCAAAATATTCCTATTAAGTTGCTTTATTATCTTATTAGTTATTTCCTTTTTCGTTTCACCATTTGTTTTGATATTGTTAATTTTTGCATATGTACGAAGTTCATTAATTTTGTATTTCGGCAACCTTTGAATGATCGATTCATTCTTAGATATTATGGTTTTACAACGTTGAATAACCTCTGCAGTTTCCATCATTTAATAGTAGAACATTTTTATTAATAAATTTCCACTGACTGAGTTTTCTCAGACGTAAAGAAATTCACTGGTTTCAGTATGTGTTTCATAGAGCAAAGGCTATCTCATTTTCTCCGACTGGGCAATGCACAGAGAGCACAGTTACCGAGACGGCTGATTTGTTTGTGTTTCACGGAGCATACGCGATCTAGATTGCCTCTGACCAGTTAAGAAAGAAATAGTGGAGTTGCGCAGGTGGCAGAAGTGTTTTGCGTTCACGTAGAATGCACCGTCTGGATTACATCCGACTGATCATGCTATCTGCAGTATTGTTTACGAGATGGTGTATGTGTTCCTGAATTTGGAGGCAAACCTAAAGAAGTAATTTTTGAAACAATTTAGTTTTATTATAAATGGAAGATTTGGAAAAGAAAATGTTTGTCTATCGCCGAAGCTATAAATATTACAATAATGTGAGTAACGGTCTACTTTTATCCAAATTTGCCTTTTCAGCAGCAGGATTAAGTGCGTTTTTTATGCTACCTTTAGCGTCTTTAAGTTTGGGTTCCGTTATTATCGAAATAATTGAAAAACATTTAAACATTGCAGATAGAAAAGCTGAATACAAAACCAGGTATAATTTTTACACTGAATTGGTATCAATGCTAAAATGTGGTCAATTAACGGTTGAAGAGGTTATTCAGCGTGAAGCAGAAATGCGTAAAACATTTAGATTTTTTCCTCGCGAAAAATACATGAAACAAGTCCGTTTAAATGGATATAAATACTGCAAGAACGCATCAATAGTTCAAAAGAACGGTTCGCAAGTTTGACTTTTCACACATGATTCACCACATAAGATAAATCCTTCAGATAATTTTTGAAGGGTCATCTCGTGTGATGTGTTTCACAACAATTACCTGACCCCAATTCCAATCTGTACAGATTCTCCCAAGGACGTGATGCGCTTCACAACAATTATCTGACCCCAATTCCAATCTGTACAGATTCTCCAAGGACGTCTGGCTCCTCGTCATCTCGTGTGATGCACGCATCGTCATTTGAGAACTCGGGTGGTTGCGCTTTTGTTTATTTCAGATGCAGCTATTCCTATGTTACTAGATACCTACCTGGGAATCATCATTTTTATCGCAAGATACAAAAAAAATTACATTGGAAATTTCTTCTTTCTTTATGAGCTTCTTAATCTCAACTGTCTGCATGTATCAGTTGCGCGACACTAAATATACGCGAATCTGCTGGAGGTGACGCATCTAAATATTCTCGAATATTCAGTGTGACGCATCTCTCACACCACAGGTGTTACGATCTATCGGTAATTAGGAGCTTTGGATTTTTATTAAAGAAATTCAGCCGCTAATAAATGGAGGTCTTGAATACAATCAAAACAAACAAGTACAATGAGACAATCAAGAAAGAACAACTAGTTCTAGGATTGAAATATACCATCGTTAAAATGAGAATGGCTAAAACAAAATATGGAGATAAGTTAGTTGTAGTTATCAATCATAACAAGAAGATGTGTGATTTGTTTATACCGCAGAGATACAATTCTATTGCTAATGAGTTACTTCTAAAGAACAATCTTATTTTGCAGCCTATTTTGCGTGTAAATAAGAACTCGGAACAATATGTTGACTTGGAACTGTTTACTCAGTAAAAATGAAAAATGCAATAATAAAAAAAGTAGTAGTTTATATGTAGTATAAAGGTTACTATTTCCTATTTCTTGGAACCTTTATTTGGGAAAAAAGAAAATACAAATATCTTTAAAAAGGGGGATAATTTGGAAAAAAACATGTTAAAATTGAAAAAATTGATGTTAAAATGGGGTTTTGAAATTTGGGGGAGGGTGGGGTAGAAACCGGTTTATATAACTACTCATATTGATCATAATAGTAACATAACTGCATCAAAAGGCTTTCGCCTCTATAGATTTCTCTATACACTAAAGCGCAACCTTAATGTAGCTCAGCAGATGCTTTACTCAGTGTAAATTCTGTTTTTCTTTTTAAGTTTCTTGCGTTCTTTCCATTATTGATGTTGACAGTAATGTTCTTTTTTATCAGTTCTTTCTTTGTTCTTTTTCTTCTTCTTTATTTATTTATTATTTATCCGTACTTTTGTACGTTTGTGCATTATGATGGGCAATGGATCTATTATTCTTGTTAATATTAAACTAAATTTAAGCCAGGTGACGATCCACACCTGCTTTAAACTGATTGATATTTTCGGTATTTACGACACTTTCTGGCAGATTATTCCTATGTTAGCTGACAGACCTATTATAGTATGCAAATAAAAACAAAAAACAAAACACGGACGTTGGAATAATATCAAAGACAGCTACCGCCATCATTATAAATTTTTGTGAAACTTGGAACGAAGCTTTTCTGGTACCGCGTATGTGTTGCAGGTACTCGGGGGACAACTTTGGAACCTTTGAACTTGCGCCCCTCTCCTGTCGGTTCCTTATGTTTTCATACGGAGAGGGAAGGATATCGGATATAACAGGATGGTGGAGGAGCTTATGACCAACCGCTAAACTCAGCCGCAGTCTCCGACTCTCAAGGGTTTCCATATTAAACTTTTTTAGGAGAGCAGAATAGGGAACTTTGGGCTCACGACTTATTATTAGGAGTGCACGTTTCGGTATTCTTTCTATTTGTTGTGTCTGTTCGACAGTAAGGGCAAACAGCAGCCGCATATTCCAAAGTGGATCGAAAGAAAGAAACGTAAATTCGGACAAGGGAATTAGGTACTTGGAACTTAGCCAGAAGTCTTAACAGCTGTAAACCAGCGTTTGCTCGCTATAGCATACGTTGGTGTTGTCCTCCCATTTAACATCAGACGTGATTGTTACACCGAGGAGCTTTATCTTCTGTACCTGTAAACCAGAAGGCAGTGTTTCTTCAAAGGAAATGCTATTTTTGAGGAAGGAAAAGGTTAAAATTGCACTTTGTCTTCGTTTACCTGCATGTCCAACAACATAGCTTCATCTTTAATGTCTTCTATTATGCCTTCAGCTTTACTTTTAATATTTCTGTAGCATACTTCGGTCAAGCTTAAATCATCCACAAATTTCCAGCGATCTGGGTGCTCTTGCGCTATATCATTCATCATTACAAGGAACAGGATAGGTCCAAGTAAAGTTCCCTGTGGAACACCACAGAAAATATCCGATAGTTCAGGGAACACGTTTTGTACTTCGCTGTTTGTTTTCTATTCTTCAAAAATCCAACTAAAATATTTACAATAAAAGGACTAACCTTGAACTTTTCGATAAGTCTCTTTACCAAAAGTGTATGATTAATGAGACCAAAACCTTTTCTGAAATCTATGGTTATTAAGTTAATCCACTTATTAGGGTTGTCCAAATTGTTTAAAATAAAATCAATAAGACTAATTAAGTAATGACTGGTTGAAGTTTTAGGACGGTTCCCGAATTGTCTCGGGTCGATCTGCGACGTTGTCTCTGCTTTAAACCACGCGGATACGAAACTCTCGTAAATTTTGCTAAAAACTGGTGTTAGAGTTATAGGTCTAGTCCCACCAAACTAATGTTTTGCTCCTTTCTTCGGGACAGGCGTGATAGAACCAACTTTCCAAATTTCAGGGTATGTACCTGTAAGGGAAATTGAATTAAAAATATCTGTAAGTGGACCTGCCAGTTAACTGGGAAAAGCCCTGATTGATTCGTCAGGAATGTCAACAGGGGTTACAGCAGTACGTCTTAAAGAACTTAACCTTTTTTAAACTTCTATAACTGTATTCCGTACCTCTCTAGTTTTTCCGGGCAACTGGACAAACATCGAATCTGTATCGCCATAGATCACTTTGGCTCCCCATTTCGAAGTCCTCTGAACAAGTGCAATGGCACGCTCCAGGGTCTCCCGGCCTTTGGCGACAACGCTGTCTCCGACCTGAAAGATAAACTCAAATGCATTTATGCTAGCGTTCCCCCCAAGGGACCATGGTAATTTATATATTTTATTTGTCACCCGCCAAATACACAAGGTGGTAGAGGAGTAAAAAGAACAACGAAAAATAACACAAGATAAATAACAGTATAAACGCACAAAATTTAGAAATAGACATAATTTCTAACTGGGCCTGAAAAAGTCATGAAAAATATGATGTACTCGATGACCAGTAATGTCTTCATTCCCTTTTTGGGATCCCAAAATGTAAGTGACGGCATACCTATGATTTCGTATAATTCGTCTGTCTGTTGGCACGATAACTCTTGAAGGAGTTGAGATATTTTGTTCAAAATTGGCTCGAGGACTCTTTGGGTCAAAGTATAGGTCAAGTTCAAAGATGGGCTCTGTAGCCCTATATTTAGGAGTGGGGAAGGGGTTTCAAATTAAGGGGCGAAAGCTAATAAGGTAGTCGATTTAGGGGTGAGGAGACATGCTGAATCCGAATATGAATATTATTTTCCGTAATTCACCCGGAATCCGGCAAAAAACGGAAAATTTGTGAAAAGTAAAAGTGTAATCGAAGTCTATTAGAAGTTCGATTTACGGTTAAGGAGACATGCTGAATCCGAATATGGAATTTATTTTCTCGCGGTACAAGTGGTTCACCCGGAATCGAGCAAAACCGGAAATATTCTGAAAAGTAAAATTATGATCTTTAGCTGATAAGAGGTTTGATTTAGGGGCAAGGAGACATGATGAATCCAAATATCAAAATTATTTTTTTGCCGGGCAAGTAGTTCGCCCCAAATCCGGTCACAACCGGAAATTTCGCATGAAGGTTTTAAGTTAACGATATAGGGTGGAACACAGGCTGTTGCAGCTTTCGCACATAGTAAAGATCAATTAGAGATTGCGGAACAGAGTATGCGGAATCCAATTATAAACTTTATTTCCTTGCCAGATAAGCTCGCAAAATTTGCCAGAACCCAGAAAATTTGGATCGAAAGGTTCGCCTCGCAGTATTAGCAGCTCTTTTGCTCTGCATTCAGTTGGCCGGGAGTGCTGCTAAAAGGAGGAATTTGGTCAAATGGTCAAGTTGGTCTCAAGTCAGTTAGAGATGAGATGCTGGAATAAACACGCATGCTGAATCCACATCTAAACTTGGTTATAGGTTCTAGCAAAATGTTAAAGGGGTTTGGCGAGGACCGGAAATTTACAAAACTCGCTTGTCTGGATCAAGTAGTCCACTAAATACTCAATATTTGGGATCCTATCGAAAACTTTGGTCTTGTTTTATTCGCCTCATAGCCAGCATTTCCATACAGGAATTTTCTTCTACGCATAGGCGGCAATACAAACGTATCTCCCTAACCGATGAATACCGCGAAAGTCTACTAGGAGAGGCAAGTATCGTGACAGGGCAAAAACTAGTTGTCAAATCCGCGAACCACAACGGACAACGGACAAAAACCGCAAAATGATCAATACCACGCTTGCAAATTCTTGACACCATTATATCCAGCATGCAAGACAAAATCAAATGCACTTCCACCAGCACCACCCCAAGAAAAAAATTCGAAAAAATACAGCCAATATTTCCAAATATAAGGTTTGAAGCCAAGCTGACCATTCAGCTGACCAGCTGACCACAGTTCTGTGGAAGTTTTTATTCAAAGTGGTCAAACGTATTATGGATTTTTGGAGTGGGCCGTTTTCTGGGTGAAAGCTTCTGCGCTTTCCCAGACGGATGGTAAATTGTAAATATACACAGAACTCAGAATTGTAAATAATCACAGATTTGTACAAATACACTTTTAACAAGCACATTTTATCTTTCGTTATTTTATTTTTATCTGCATGTCGTTCAGTCCGCACCGTTCTTCTGGTTTTTAGTTACATGTCGTCTTATTGTCTGTTGGTTCCGCATCGTTTTCCTGTTGTGATTGTTGTGGATTTTATGATTTAGTTTTGTTTTTTTTTCGCTGAGGACGGTTTGCCGGAAGTGCAACCGAAATATCCGAAATTTATTTATCCCTCGCACATCATCTTGGAGGGGTAACTAGCTGATCAAGAAAAAACTCCGAAAATCTCGTTTTTTCTATTGTATTTGCCAATATTTCCATGGAGAGTTTCGAACAACGGTCGGCATGGCCCAGGTTCGTCATTTTCATTTTGTAGGGGAGTCATCTTTCTTTAAATTCTGAAAGTACGGTTCGAACGTTCCCTCAGTTGTCACCGATGTCTTGATTATAACTTTGATGGTGTAAGATGTGGTCATTGCACGGTTTATACATAAGAGCATTCGCAGTGTGATAAGCGTGCTTCCATATCCCTATCTAATCAAGTTGACCGGAGCCGTGGTACAGCCGGACACTATACTGTCGTGCGGCTGAAGAGCGGCGTAGGGAGACCAGTTGCAATATAGGTGACATGGAGCGGAGCATCGATAAAAGGTTCTGTGTGTCCGACATCTTTGATATTTTTTTATCTTCTAAAATTGTGAGATATGTCTTGAGGTAGGTTGTTTTAAGCCTTCCGCCCAAGCTGACTGCGAATCCTATTTGACTGTGCAAAGCGGATAAGTCAGCTACATTTTATTCGAGCTATATTTCGGCCCGTCTTGGCAAGGGTCCTCTTCAGGCTCAAGCCGCTCAAGCTGGTAAATTAACTTGTGGAAAAACAATTAAAGATCCTTCCTTAAATGTCTGATTTTGTGAACTTGATCTCTGAAAGTTGGTTGGAGTTAAACCTGGTGCTGTGATTTCACTCTGGACTCAGCTACTGTTTTTGTTGTTCGACTGGGTCGTCGAAAGGGTAGAGATTCTTCTGCATTTTGGTTTTCGAGTCACCTGTCTCTTCTTCTTCTTTCCAGCTAAGATGGATACTTCTCGGCGGCATGTATGGGCGATTTGTAGTTCCGTACTTCGGTGATAGGCTTGAGCCTGAAGAGGACCCTTGCCAAGACGGGCCGAAATATAGCTCGAATAAAATGTAGCTGACTTATCCGTTTTGCACCGTCAAATATGATTCACAGTCAGCTTGGGCGGATCCATCTTAGCTGGAAAGAAGAAGAAGAGACAGGTGACTCGAAAACCAAAATGCAGAAGAATCTCTACCCTTTCGACGACCCAATCGACCAACAAAACAGTTGCTGAGTCCAGAATGAAATCACAGCACCAGGTTTAACTCCAACCAACTTTCAGAGATCAAGTTCACAAAATCAGACATTTAAGGAAGGATCTTTAATTGTTTTTCCACAAGTTAATTTTGCAGCTTGAGCGGCTTGAGCCTGAAGAGGACCCTTGCCAAGACGGGCCGAAATATAGCTCGAATAAAATGTAGCTGACTTATCCGTTTTGCACCGTCAAATATGTTTTAAGCCGTTGAAATGAAAAATTTTGGATCCACTAAAAGTTAAAAAGTCGGTATAGAATGTTTGCAGAATAAAGAATGATCGCGGTACCGGTTTGAGGCAAGCTTCATTTAGTGTTCCGTTAATGAAATTAACGGCATCTTTTATTTTCATCTGAAATTATTTTTTCCTGAGAAATAGCGATAATCCCAGGTTCGGCCCCAAAAACCCGGTCCTCGTTCGACATCCGCCAATCTACCATACCTCAAAAGCACTTGAAGTGATGGATCCAGGCCAGAGCTAATTCCCTCCGTATGTTAGGTGGATTGAGAGTTTTTGATACGAATAGGGCTGGTCCAGATGTCAGCTATAATTGCCAACTTTGCGAATCTGGGGAAGAGGAAAACATGGACCACTTTCTGAATCGATGCCAGGAGCTTTCGGAGTTAAGGGGATCATTTTTTAAAGGGAAAGTTTTGCTTCTTCCGGATATCCTGAATAGCACGTCGGAAAGGGTTATAACCAAGGTATGCGACTATATAGACAGAGCGCTGAAGCTAAGAGCCAGTAAGCTTCGTAGTGAGGATCCATAGCCCCATGAAAATATAGTTCTTGTCTTTTGTAAATTGCCTTTTTGTTTTGTTTTGTATATGGCCCCTAGGCTCTGAAATGCACTTATTATTATTATTATAATCTTCCCCTGCAGAATGTGGGCTCCACATGCTGGGTTAGCATAACAGTAATGTGCATACGCTACATGATATTTTCAAGTTCTAAGCTTGTAATCCATCCTGCAGCGGGAATAAAAAATAAACAGCTTGCTTCAGTCTCCAGAAACGGTCTTTAGTATAGATACACTAGTCACACTATTTACAGATTCGTTAATCTAGCTGTTACCATCATTTGAGTAATGTCGGACATGATTTTTACACACTGAATCGCTAAAATTCACAAACATGCAGTAATTGGGCCTGAGGAAATATTAATATAAAAAAGTGCCGAACGTGTGACCTTCTCCCCTACACGGTAATGCGCGAATTCACACGTGGTAATCAGCACATTATAATTCTTGAGTCGTCCAACACACTGCTGGCAAAGAATGAAGAAGATGCAGTCATGTTATTTACACTGTTTTGTTTAGTGTTTTAATATGCGTATATTACTTTGTGTATTTAATCATAGTCTGCTGCTATCCAAAAAGCGGTCAAAAAGCTGTGTTATCCTCTCCGGGCCACACAGGAAGGAGAGTTTCTGGACTGGAATTTCTCCAGGCTGAGCACACGTTTTTGCTACTATTGTCTGTAGTTTTTGTTCTTGTTGATTTGTCGATCGTTCAGTAGCCCGATGAAAATGTTGAGCCTGCGTAGTTGTATGACAGTTGTACGAAAAAGTTATTATATTACTTATTATATTATTTAATGTGCCTTAGACTGGGCCTAGTACCCAGTAGCATCCTGCCTTGCTATAGTGGCATCAAGTCTAGCTATAGTAGCATGCAGTAGAATGCAGTAACACGTTAGTCTTGACACAGAAACATGTAGTAGCATCACTTTGTACTGCATGCTACTTTTTCGTACAACTTCATACTACTAATTTTCGACGAATTTTTCATCGGGAGTTGCAGTTATAATAACATTAAAGTTTAACCGAATACGGCTGAGCTCTGACAATCTAATCATACTTCACTTATGTACTCATATAGCCTTGAAAACCGGATAAAAATACGTTAACTCGTTTGTCCGCTATCCGTAGATAATCGATTTTATCGAATAAACTAATTCTTTCTGATTTCTGGTACTTCTTTGTGCTTGTCCCTCTATGCTGGAAATGCTCAGCAACTACAAAGGTAAGCCATTGACGAAAAATAGCATGTCTGGTCACCTAGCTTAGCCTCGTAACCATGAAATGCAGGCTTTTGATGAAATTCAAATTCTCCGCGTCTAGGTGAATTTTGGGTTGTCGTGCAAGCAGCCACATTCTGAACGTAATTACTAGAACCCCGGGTAAAAATACAAAATCCCTTAGATAGAGTTACACAAATCCTACATAAATCTTTTCTACTTCTGAAATCCCTTGCGATGCTCCGGAGATTTGGAATACCAACGAGACTCATGAGATCCCTATATTGCACGTATGTACGCCCTGCAACGGAATACTCGTGTCCTGTTTGGCATCCGGGCCTTCAGATGGTGAAACTAGAGGGGATACAGAAGCGGGCTTGCAAGATTATCCTTGGGCAAGATTATTCCACATATGAAGATAGCCTCACAAAACTTAGTCTTCCTACTTTGGCGTGCCGTAGACACAAGCTCGCCGTGGATTTTGGAGTGAAATGTCTATCTTCAGATAATCACAGATCCATTCTACCAGATTACCAATCGCCCAACCCCAATCAGCCCATCATTAGATTAAAAACTGAAAAAAAGAATCGGCTCCAAATAACCCCGCCAGTAGTAAATTCCTCTTACCGATATTTATCATCATTCGTACCTTATTTTATTTCTCATTTTAACTCTTGATGCTTCCTTATATTATTTCCCATTTTCATTCTTGTTGTGTGACATGTATTATACTATGTAGGCCTATTCATAATTATCATATACTGTATATATTGTACGTCACTGCTTTGAAATGTGTAACGTCATGACGATCCTCTGCTAGCCATATTATCTTGTGCTATTATGGAAATAAAGAATATATTTATTTATTATTTAAAATAATTTCAGAGTTTTCAAATATCAAGAAGTAACAAGGCGAAAGGTGTCGATGGGATCCCAAAAATCTAATATTTGATCAGACAATTGTGTCTTGTCTTCGCCAGGCTAATCTTCACAGAAAACCAAGTCCAGATATACCTCTATAAGCCACATCTATTTTGACGATAGTGACCGAAACTTCCTGCTTACTTCTGCCAAATTTGCGGTTTCGCAAGAATTCCGAGCGAACTTGTAGTCCAGCAAAAAAAGAAAATTCAGAAACTAATCCAGCGTATCTCCTTATAGCCTACCTATAATAAACTTTAAATAAAACTTTGACTTAAAAAAAAATCCGGTTACAACCGGATTCCGGACTAATAATATGTCCGGGTAAAAAATTACTGTCAAATACAGACTCACCGTCTCTTCTTACCCCTAAATCTGTCATCTAATCAACTTCAGATACAACTTTTGCTTTTAACATATTTTCCGGTTTTGGCCTGATTCCAGGCTAACTAGTTGTCCGGCGAGAAAATGGTTTTCACAGTATGTTCAGCATGTCTTCTTACCTTGGAATCGAACATTTGATCAAATTTAAATGAAATTTTTACTTTTAACCAGCTTTCCGGTTTTTGCCGAATTCCGGACGAACTACTTGTCCGGCGAGAAAATAGTTTTCACCATCGTGCTCAACATGTCTTCTTACCTCTTGATCAAACATTTAATCAACTTCCAATGGAACTTTTACTTTTATCCAACTTTCCGGTTTTTGCCGGATTCCGGACGAACTACTTGTCCGGCGAGAAAATGGTTTTCACCATCGTGCTCAGCATGTCTTCTTACCTCATAATCGACTATCCCATTAGCTGTTTAAAAATATTTTGTTTGTCACTTAATTTGAACTTACCTTACCCTTGACCCAAAAAATCCTTCGAGAGTTATCGTGCTTACAGGCGGACGGACAGACGGACGGATCCCAAAAATAAGCCGCCTTTTGAGTTAAAATTTTTAATTCCGCCACTTTTAAGCGCGTTATCCCACTGCTATTAGATATGTGACACCTGCCTCGAGAGCGGGGGTCCTGGGCTCAAAATCCGGCTGAGGAGTATTTTTAAATGTTTCAATCTCAAGGGCGCGCCTTCCCCATCAAATTTTTTTGTTTTCATTCGGTTTTAAACATGAGGCCTGCCATGTGAGTCTTTAGTTGCGTTTTTGCAGATAGCATGGTATCTGATACCACGGTGTAAAGTCGTTTTTGCATTTACCGTGGTATCTAATACCACGGTCAAAAGCGTTTTTGCAGTCATCGTGGTGTCTGACCGAGGTAACTGGTCGTGGTATCTGAAAAGTCATCTCACTTTCATTAAATTTTGTAAAATTGGTGAGAAAGAAGTTTATATAGCACTTAGTGATGTAACTGGATATCAGTTTTTTTCTTTTGTGATGACTTCGAAAAGTACAATTTCGGCCATAGTCGTTTTTGCAGAGCAACCGTGTAACAGACACCACGGTAACTCCAAATGCGACTAATTGTAGATTCAGTTACCGTGGTAAACGATACCATGGTATCTGCAAAACGCAACCTTTGTTTGTCTATGAGGCTTCGCCACGGGAGCCCTAGACTTTTAAATTTAATTCAAAAATTCACTTCTGTTTATTTGCCACGAGACAAGTCCTTAGTATATCATTCCATATCTGTGTAAGGTATGGTATATCTCACCTACCTCCACAGCTGGCATCCTTCCTGAAAAATTAGCAGACGTGTATCCGTACGTTACATTGGCTATCAATTTCAAACCGAGCTGCCGCGAGTGCAGTACCCGTTGCAGCACGGAGTCATCCTTGTGCAGCTTCATAGACTGCTTAACCTGCAAAAAATATATAGTTGTTCATATGAGAAGGTGGTGGCCTATCCCCAATGAAAAATTTATCTCAAAATAGTAGCCTACTATAAAGTAGTACGAAAAAGTTGCATGCAGTATTAACGATGCTACTATATGCTTCTACTTCAAGGCTACCGTGTTACTGCATACTACTATATGGTACTATTAGCAAGACTGGATGTTACTATGGCAAGACAGGATGCTACTGAATACTACTACATAAGATTGGACCAGTCTGAGGCAAATTAAATGATAGTATTCTTTACTATTACATAGTATTACATGCAACGTTTTCGTACTACTACCATACTACTACGCAGGCTACAAATTTTTCATCAGGTCTGCAAGCGTTATCAAGTCGGGCTCTCTTCAGAACACACGCACCGCATCGAGAACATTAAAAAAGCCCCTCATGATTAATAACGGGGAGCGTAAAGTGCCCTACAGTTACCTACCAAAAAGGTTAAAGCTGGCTACCCTGGAAGAGAGATTCAACTCGCCAGCCTGCCACCTGTAAATTCGACTGACCGGTACTTGTCTTCATTTGTACCTTATTTTGTACGTAACTTTAATTCCTGAGGCTGTTTTTTTAAGTGTGTTGTAAATAAGTATATTAACATGTAATTGACTATCCGAAGCTAGCGTGTTTCTTATGCTATTATGGAGAATAAAGGAATTATTATTAGCACCGATATCGGTATTAAAACCCTATCTGTTCCCCGATTACGTAATATTCTCCCTCCCCCCTATTCTCCTATACGTATTAGACCCCAACAAGAGAAATCCCCCAAAATACCCAAACTAGCACCAGTGGCCTCTCTTCATGAAAGATATAGAAGGAGTTTTGTTCCAGCATTTGTTGAGTTGTACAATAAACGATAAGTTAGTCCTTTTTATTGTTGTTTTTTTTCGTAACAAGACTATAGAATGATTGACTGTTATGATATTCATCATTTTTTTATGGCGAACAGGTCAAATTCGGCCGTAACGCTGTGACAGCTGTTTTTCAAAAATAAAATTCCATTATATTCATTCTATTCTAAGTTCCCTCCTGAGCGCTTAGTTTTGGGGACCCGTAAATGCAATCACTTCGCCGACCAAAATCCGTCACTAAGTTCCCTGTTAGTTCGCCCATCAAAATCAATCATTACGCCCACTTCTCCCGACAGCTCGCCTAATTCTTTCAATAGCTCAACCTCTAAAACCTCTTATTATGCCCTCTACTATTGAAATCCGTTACCACCACCCCTTGTCTATACAGTTCGTCCACACCTCAGTGGACCCACCAAACCCGTCACTATCCTCCAACCACCTTACTACGCCCACACTTTCCAACAGCCCGTCAACCAAATCCGTAATTTCTACAACCCGTTAGTTCACCCAATAAAATAAAAAAAAACAGTGGGTGACTCTGGGAAATTTGACGCGGTAGACTTTTACCGAAAATGGTAATTGTGCAGATCCAGTTATCGAGGTAACAGATACCACGGTATCTGCAAAAAGACAACTTATCTATCGTTCCAGTAACTCCTCGGACGGGAATTTGACATAGTAGTCTCCCAACTCTCCGGCCTTTTTACCTTCTAGTCTTGGAACAGTGGCCAACCACTGTTTTTAAACAGGCTGTCGTGGGGAACAAGGATCGGGTAGTCGCTTACACTCTTGACATTCAAACCCACCTACAGGAAGCAGTGAATAAAGGATTCAAAACAGAATACGACTCGTTCAGAGTTGACATGTTCTTTTTGCGCCAGAGAGATGATACAAAAGCTAGGAATTCAACCAAATGACAGTCGAATGCAAAAATTGCATCAAATGCTGCCGTTTCGTGGTGGATGGGATCTCTATCATCTACCGGAAACTATCCTTAGAGCAAGAGTCAACTGAGCTAACGGTTCTAGCAGAGATGGGCGAATTCTACCATGAAAGAATTCGAATCCGAATCCAGGGATTGGTACGAATCAGAATCCACCCCCGAATCCGGATTCGAATCCGACCTTGACAAAAAGCACTGATATCTAAGGCACTCAGAGAACGTGATAGATAACTGAGGATGGTTGGTGGTAGAGGTCAAAGGTTGGGTTGTCTAAGCCGACTATGTAAAAATGGGAAACGGAAACTAAAAGGACTATAAAATTCAGCTGATTCGTAAGATTGAGGGTTTGGGATACGAATCTAGCCTGATAAGCAGAAGATTCGAATCCGGATTCAAATCCGGCCAAAAGGAGATTCGGATTCGCCCATCTCTGGGTTCTAGTGCCCATACAGTCTTCCGTACCCGAAAGTAAAGGAAGACTGTTCTTTCCTCGGACAAAATTAGGATATACCTCCAACACAACAACTTACATACCATCAATCTCGTTTCCAAGATATCATTCAGCATTCTTGGCAAGATTCCCGGTCGAACCTCCTTTCTGACAAAAGCGATCCCAGCGGGAGAAAATGTAATCAAATCATTATCGACTAGATGCCGCAACGTCTCTGGCTTTACTCGGAGATATGTGCAGCCAAACTCCACATATCCAGGACTGCAAGGTAAGAAAAGCGATCAGCCCTTCGTAACACTGATCGTAGTTGTTAACGTATAGTGTAACCAGACCAAAGGTTTTGATGGGATCCCCTAAATCTAATATTTGATCCAGACATAAATTTGGAATGAACTACCATCCTTGTCCAGAAAAAAAAAGTTCAGAAACGAATTCAACGTATCTCCTCATCCGTATAAAGAACATCTAATCAACTTCAAGTAAAACTTTAACTTATAAAAAAATCCGGTTTCAACCGGATTCCGAACGAACTATATGTCCCGATGAAAAAAAGTTGTCATATACAGCTTCAGCGTCTCTTCTTACCCATAAATCTGTTTTGGCCGAATTCCGGGCGAACTACTTGCCCGGCGAGAAAATGTTTTCACCATCGTATTCACCATTTCTTCTTACTCCTAAATCGAACATCTAATCAACTTCAAATAAAACTTTTACTTTTAACAAACTTTCCGGTGTTGGCCGGATTCCGGGCGAACTACTTGTCCGACGACAAAATGGTTTTCACCATCGTACTCAGCATGTCTTCTTACCCCACAACCGACTATCACATTATCTGTTCAAATATTTCATTTGCCCCTGAATTTAAACCCCCTCCCCCACCCCTGAAGGTAGGGATACAGAGCCCATCTACGAACTCGACTTTAATCTTGACCCAAAGAATCCTCACACCAAGTTTCATCAAAATATCTCATTCCCTTCGAGAGTTATAGTGCGCACAGAAGGACAGACGGACGGACGGACAGACGGACAACTTTTGCGATGTCATAGGTATCCCGCCACTTACGTTTTGGGATCCAAAAACTAAAACAAACGAAACAATACAAAAACATGCACACTCGTCAAAGCTCATCGTAGCAATAAAAGGATAAAAATGAAGTATTTCAATCAATCAATCAATCGTTTACTGCAAACTAACTTCGTAGCTTTCTTCAACAGAAAATGATAAATTACGCTGGCAAGCAGGAAGAAAAGAGGATTATACGGAATAAACTTGCTAAAACAATAAACAATAAACGATAAACGATCTTCGAGCCAGTCAAGACGAAGAAGAAAAGAACAGATAAACACATCAGAACAAGAACAAGGTTCCAGGGCTGGTTTGAGGGCTCCTCTGCCAATTTAACGCTTGTCTACAGCATGAACGGAATCCATTCCGTTTCCGTTGGGGGGGGGGGGGGGGTAGCGAATGAGAAACTTCGCGTACTTGAAATATGCCCTTCTAATTATACTGAATCAGAAACAGTCAAATGTCCCAGAACAGCAATTTCAAGCTTCTTGCAAGTCATCTGAAAGGAGATACCAATAGGCAGTTCAAGGTACACAAGCTAGTGCGACGGTATAAAGTCAGGGTCACCCACAGTTACACTCTCAGGGCTATCTGATAGATGGAAGCTTCAATATCAGAAGTTTCATAACAGGTAACACAAGGATGCGTGGTTTCAACAGACAACACTTGGATGTAATCTGTTGTCGCGATTTGTCAAGAAGAGCCGAAAAAACACCAAAAAATCATCTGCTGACTTTTTGTTTGTCGTCATGATATCGGAACTTTCAGCAGATGCTTTTTTTTTTAGGGGGGGGGGGGTCGGCTGTTCCTGGCAATGCTTGTTACGCATAACATAACATCGTCGGCTTGGGAGGTTCCTCAAGCAGTCTATGGAGCATCGGGAGCGTTTTTTTGAGTAAGTGTTCCCTCCTATTGGTGTAAACATTGTGTTGTGAGTGTTATTTTGTGATTATTTGGTTTTCCTGCCATGGCCCCACGGGCTTTCTGGAAATAAACTGATTCGTTCATTCATTCATATCATGGCATAACGTTTGTCGCGACAACAGATTACGTCCCAACTGTTTTCTGTTGAAACCGCGCATCCTTGTGTTATCTGTTATGAAACTTCTGACAGTGTGAAAAGTAGACAAAGTGAAGGAGCGACTTACTCTCCTAGATTTTGCAATCGCCCAAGACAGGTCGAGAAACAGTAATTGTTGGCAATCATCACGGATGGGTAGAGAGACTGAAAGTCTAAAACCAGTACAGGATCTACGTAAAACCTAAAAAGAAAAATATAGTCTAATTACAAAAATATACAGATTTCAAGTCCAGGTACTTATGTTCGGTCTCGTGAAACTGAAGCATTCGCGAAGGGTTGCGAAATACTGCCGTGGTCTCACCAGACCTTACAGTGCCGAATTTGAAATATTGGCGATTTTTTTTCTGAGCTTGTTCAGGGATGTTTATTCAAACAATGTTTACAACGGATACGTCAGCTAAGATTCTTCATCAGAGATATTTCGGCCCTTTTACAGGTTTGTTTCCTTCCCCGAAGTTGAATCAGAGGATTGACAGCCTGACGAGGACCCTTGCCAAAAAGGGCCGAAATTTCGCTGATGAAGAATCGTAGCTGACGTACCCGTTGTAAACATTGTTTGAATAAATGTTTCAAAGTCAGCTTGGGCTCAAAGAATATTTATGTTCAGGGAGTGTCCACAAGAATTTCGGTGCAACCCGATATTTACTTGTTTGGTTGGTGAAGTATATGATGAGCAGCAATTATATGTTAACCTCTAACTTTATCTCATTCTGGCGCAGTTTCTGTGCTCATTTCAAAACTTATTTATGCATGGATAAAAAAAATTCTTGATATTCTTTTATCCTAACCATATGTTGATTAATTCGGTTCTCGTTTCAAGAAATGCGTGGACAGGTTAGGGTTCCTAAATCTAACGACTAAAACCGGTGAAATAGGGTCTATATATCATCGACAAGTCTATAGCTTGACACACACGTTATGGCAAATACCCAAACGTGCAAGTCCAACTAAAGACACGTTTTGATTGACAAGCTTCAAACATAAAGGTCAAGTAAGAATTTTTTTTTGCAAGAAATTGGTGGATACAAAAATTCCCGTCCTAAAACAGTCCCGACCGATCTCAGAACTCCCTTACGAGGAGAAACGGAGAGACTTCTTTAGCAACCAGCTTTCCGTCCCTTTCGACCTACTTTCTGTGTCTTGCTGCCCCGCAGTTGCATAGCTGCCTTACAAGGATGATGTCGTTGAATTCGCGGCCTATCATGATTTTCACCAACATGAAGAAGTTCGAGTGGACACGTCTAACCTCCGCATTCACTGACCAGTGCTAAGTTTCACGGTAGTCATTCGTTCGACGACCTAGGTTTGTGTTTTGGTTCCAGTAAGTAGGTAAGTAAGTCAGTAAGTAATTTATTTATAACCCGCCATTTTGAAAAAGCGGAGTAAACGAAAGAAAATAAATAAAACACATAAAAGCACAGAAAAAGACACTTAATTTTCAATCTTCGGCCAGGAAGCAGTGGATAACGTCGTGAGCTGGTTGGGCCCTGTTGACCATGGTTTTTTATATAGCGACGAGGAGACATCCAAAAGGGTAATACTTGCACCTTGAGGCATGAATTTTGAACTTCTTGGTCAATGTATCAAATCAAATCGTTTTAATTCTCCACAATAGCATACAGCTAGCCTCGGATTGTCAACATTACAACGGAATACAATCATAATACAATACATTCAAAGATTTGTCGAGTTAAAATGCTTAATAAAATGAGGGACAAATTATGGTTATGACATAATTTCGACAACTGGAGCAGGTGCTTTGCATCAGATAAGATAAGATAAGATTTATTTCCGGAAAAGCACAAAGGGCCATGGAAACAACAAAACAACACAAAAACAAAACCATAACCTCAACCACTATTTACAAAAAACTTTCCCTGTGAATCATGGCTACCTTTAGGAATCTTCCCAAATTTCTAATATCTCAAAAACTTCTACTTTTCAAAATTTGTTTAAACCTTTCCTCCCCCTAAATCATTTCCCCAAATCATTTCTTTCCTCATTTAAAATAACACGATATCATCTTTTTAATCTCCTTCTTTCGCAGATTATGAGTGACACCAGAACGAAATAGTATAGAAGGAGACGAAATAGTATCGAAGGCCGTGGGACGGTTCAATAGGTAGTCGAAACCAATATAAATTTTATCTCCGACGTTGTGGTCTATTATTTACAAACAACATTTACAAACAACCTCTACTATCTGTTTTTAATCGCATTGGTGTGTGCCTAATCTTTGGAAGCGGCCTTGCCTTTGGCAAGTTTGCCTAAAATGCGCTTTTACCGTAAGGTCTCGCCGTTCACTAAATTGCCCTGTGCAGACTGTTTGACTGGGAATTGTCAAAATCGACTTGCCGACTGACTTGCTCCCGAAATAAGAAAGCGCCGTTTACCATACGTGACTGGCATGGTGCTTTTGTTAATTCTTGGTATTTTAATTTGTAATTTAATTGTAGTTTGTTTTGCTCATTTCCCAGTGACACTAAAGGCGTGTTCTCGCCGTTCCCCGAGGACTTCTCGGGGAATTGAAGGGACGGCGAGAATTGAGGGAGTCGCTCCACGCGGACTCCGCGTAGAGAAACAGCGAGATGACGGGGAATGCTTCGAAAATGCATTTTGTTCGAAAAAAAAATATGCAGTTGACGAAATTAGACTTTATTTTTGGTTTTGTTTATTCTGACTGTTTTTAATTAATTTTACATTGCATCAACACCGGCAAAAATTGATTCCTCTTCGAATCTGAAAGGGAGTCCTTTTTGATGATGGCGATGGCAATCGGAGCATTTCCCGTCCGTGGGGACTCGCGAGAATACGGGGAATAAGTCCCCGGGACAAACAAAAACGCGGGGACTCCTCAAGTGGAGTCCTCGGGGAACGGCGAGAATACGCCTTAAGTGTCGCATAACGACAGTACAGAAAGCACAAATAACCGACCAAAGAGACAAAGTGGCTCTTTACCATCTTGTAATTATATTTAACCTTGTTGAGAGATCTGCAGGTACTATGATTCTGTCCCGCGCCATTGCGCAAGACGGGTTTTCGGAACTCAATCTAACGTCTCGGCTCCTACTGCGCTGAGCTTTACTCAGTTAAAGGACCCCTCACACTATTTACTCTTCAATTTGCAGCATTTTAAAATATTTGAATACTTTAAAACTATGCTGTGCTTTCAACAAATGACCCACGGTTTTGGCTGGATTAAGCCTTTATCGAGACCCGTTGACTTGTAGCGAAAACAGGGAAACACTTGTACCGTGTTCTTCAAAACTGTGCTACCTACCTTTTCATAATTTTTGGGCCCAGTTTTGTGTATGCCATCTGCATGAAGAAAGTAGGAACTCAGAAAGTTAAAACTAATCTACCTGTTAGATGGTGCCCATGTCGTCATATAACACTTAGCACAGTTTAGCAGAATACCAAATCAGCTATGTTCTTTCCAATGGTATAGTTAACTCAGTTTTCAAAAATTTTCCAGTTAGCATAGTTTTGAAGAACACGGTACAATTTACATAACCGGTTTTTCTGATGGAAAAACTTCTCACAGAAAACCGTCGACAGCGCGAAACACATCGAAGGTAGCAAAACGCGGCAAGTGAGAAAATCAGCGTGGATTTGTTAGAGGGGTTAGAATGTACCATACGAAATTGGTGTCTCCGGGTTCAGAAATATATAGAGTGATTATGGAAGTAGGTTGCATTAGTATTATAGGTGAGACAGGTCCTTTAAGAGTTGTACAATGGAAACAATTACGGAAAGGGCACGAATCTTGCGACGCCAACGAGCTTCTGTCCCTAAGACGCCCAAGCCTAAAGATGGCATTCGGGATGGGGCCTAAAGAAGGAGCCTACCTGGACATCGGTTCCATGATTAGGGGCAGCCATTCAGGAGCCTTCATTCTCGCCCGCTGTTCCATGCTGGGCGACACTGACACCATGTTTGCTGCTTTTGCTAGTCGTAGCATAAGAGATTCGACCCTCCACTGCGAAATAAATAAATGAGATGATAACAAAAGAAATATAAAACCGTGATTTTTTGATCAGCTAATTATCCCTCTAGGATGATGTGCGAGGGATAAATATAAATTCGGATATTTCGGTTGTACTTCCGGCAAACCGTCCTCAGCGAAAAAAAACAAACAACTAAATCATAAAATCCAACACAACACCGACAGAAAAGTGATGCGGAACCAACAAAACATACAACGATATGTAACTAAAAACCAGAAGAACGATGCGGATTGAAACGACAAACAAATTCAAATAAAGTAATCAAAATAAAGTTCAAATCTCAGTGCTGTGAAATTATTTGTACAGTGATGGGAAAAGCGAAGGATTATATAATTGCTGGGTGAAAGCTTCTGCGCTTTCCCAGGGAATTTGTAAAATTTGTAAATAGATACAGAATTCAGAATTGTAAAATAGTCACAGATTTGTACATATACACTCTTAACACGCACATTTTAATATTCGTTATTTTATTTGAATTTGTTTGTCGTTTCAATCCGCATCGTTCTTCTGGTTTTTAGGTACATATTGTATGTCAGCTTGGCTTCAAACCTTATATTTGAGATGATAACACTAAAAGGCCGGATCCCCAAACCCCCCAACTCAGTCCTAGTCCGATATTCAGCTTGCGTTGCATGTAAAACAAACTCTATTGTATTTCAATTCAATTATTTTTCTCAAAAATTTTCCCGATGAAAATAGCACTGGAACTATCAAATATGAGAGCTAGGCTACAAATTATTTATAATTGCTGTTAATGCCAAGTGTTATAAATGCCAAAGTAGGCTACGTATGTAACATGTAGATAAAACGAGATAAACTGATGAGGAAATAGGGACTGAACGATTTCAATTACCGCTTGGATACATGAACCAAAGGGAGCTTCAGTTGTTGTTTGTCGGTGAGCTTCTCGCTACTATTCTTGTCCTTGTATAGGCGGCAAACATTTACATTTTAAAACAGCAAAACATAAACAATACGAGCAAGGGTGGAGACAAAAAGAGGAAATCCAAATATTCGAAAGGGTTTCTGTTCACGGGCTGTGGCTGTTATTTAAAGCTTACCAATTTGCCATAGCTGATTGCCCATAATTTAGTTTTTATGCTCACGGAGGGAATTTCAGAATCACAGCATCGCGGTATCAGACAAAGCTGATGACAAGTCAAGTTCAAGTTCAATGGGTTTATTAACAAATACAAAATAAATCATACATAACAGAAACACTCAGTCCATTTCTGGACGCCGAGTACCACAATCTTTACATTTTAGACATAATACGCAGAGTGGTCACTGCTCCAACTCTCAGACACAACCACAACAAGCTACGACAATGGGGTTTAAAGGTTATATTTGCATCTGATATCTGGATACATTGAATTATTTTGACTCATCTAAGTGATTTTGTAAAAAAAATTCACCCGGGGCTCTAGTAATAACGTTCAGAATGTGCGCTTCGTGCTCGACAACCCAAAATTATCTAGACGTGGAAACTTTGAATTTCAAAAGACCTGCATTTGGGAAATCAGAGAAGTAAGTGTTCTGAAGGGAGTAGGAAAGAGATGATAAGATGTCTTTTTGTTATATATTTTATTTTTCGGCAATGGCTTACCTTTTTAGCTGAATTTTTCATGCATAGAGGGACAAGCACACAGAGATACCACACATAGGAAAGAATAAGTTCCTTATCGAAGAAATCGCTTTATCTGCGGATAGCGGACAGTCTAGGTCACGTATTTTTATCGAGTTTTTAGGCCATATTTGAGTAAATAACTGCCCCATAAAAAATGATAGTTGTACGAAAAAGTTGCACATATTGGTATGTAATAGTGAAGAATACTATCACTTAATGTGCCTCAGACTGGGCCGATCTTAAGCAGTAGTATCCAGTAGCATCATGTCTTGCAACAATAGCATCCAGTCTCGCTAATAGTAGCATGCAGTAACACGGTAGCCTTGACGTAGAAGCATGTGGTAGCATCAGTTCGTACTGCATGCTACATTTTCGTACATACTACTATTTTGAGATAAAATTTTCATCGGGTGAAGTGTAACTACATTGTCAGATCTCAGCCCAACTCGGTTAAATTTCAAAGGCTCTGCAAACACCGACCTGATGAAAGTGAAAAGACTTATAGTTTTGTCGCACTTTACGATATTTCGGAGCCACGAAGTTTCAGATATCAGCAATAGAGAGTGGAGGTGGAGTAGAACTGGCTCTACGCAGTTACATCATATTTTGAGCCTGACTTTAATTACAAAAGTATGATCTAAATGAGAGAAGAAAAAAACGCGGAGTTGCTAGCACGCTTCGCGGAGTCTCGAGCTGAGAAGGGTTGAGCTGGATGCCCCCCTCTAAATTATTAACTACAGAATTAGCGAACCCAAGCACACTCAATTTTGTTATCGCACGGTGAGAGCGGGTGATTAAATGACGATCAGGGTTTAAACCCAAAGACAGGAGATGGACATGAAAAGGCCTGGTGACCAAAATCTGATCAAATGTTCGTCACAACGCAAAATCCTGGTTTTGACGTTCTCACTTGGTTGTTTCTCAGGGAACACTAACCCTGGCAGATTTTGTCTTTTCCTGTTTTTATTTTTCGGCATAACACCTGGGGGTGAGAATAGAGGATAGTTAGAATAGTGGGAATACAGGACGCTTTTTCGCAATGGATCAAGGTGTATCTAACATAGAATCCTCCCTACCTGAGATCCTCTTGAAAATACTTCGAAGAACTGGATTCCAAAGAGGCGTGCCAACTCGCTGGTCCGACCAATCAGGTTGAGTTGCTCAATTATCTCCAGCGACCCTTTGACCCGTCTGATGAAAAACTCGACAACGTAATACCTAAAATGGAAAAGGGAGTGAAATACAATTCGTTCTTGCCTGCACATAACTTATCCATTTAAATCCCCTTCTGCTGTGGAAATTTAACTGAATTGAATTTTATTTGCAACCCGTCTAGGCAGAGACGGAGTATGGTAAAAAAAACTTAAAAAAAAGACAGAAACATAAGAACAATAACCAAAATAATTAAAAGTCATTAAACCGAAACATGATAGAGCTCATGGATGACTACACTTTGTTTCAGTCTGTTGTGGACCTATTTGGCACATATTTGTGCCATGTACAATGTATATGGTTAATGCATGGTTAATGTATAAGACAATGGTGCGACCATTAGTCGAGTATAACTCTTCAGTTTGCAATCCCATAAACAAAAAAGACCGGTCCCGAGTAGCGAGAGTTCAGTGGCGGGCCACAAAATACCTACGGTACTCTACCTACGATTACAGAATGAGACATCTTGATCTACCTTCATTGGAGTTCCGTCGGGATCGTAACGACATTCTGAACACTTACAGAATTCTCCACTCGGTAGATAATTTGGACAAAAAACAGTTTTTTAAGTTTAGTTCATATCAGTCAACCCGTCAGCATTCTTTGTGGTTATACCCACCAAAAATAAACCGGAAAATTGGTCAACGTTCATTCTGTTACCGTGCATGCCAGGCATGGAATGGTTAAGCTGAGGAGACAGTTTCCCAACCAAATTTACTTGCATTCAAACAACATCTTGCTGGTACAACGTTCAGCAATAGCGCGTATGTGAACCCTTTTTAGTTTATATTTGTTGTATTTTTATAAGTGTATAGTGCAGTGTTGAACAAGAGCTGTAAGCTCATATGGCACTTGCATGGGTCAAGATGATTTGATTGATCAAAAGTAAGTTTCGACTTTGCGGTTGAGATGCGCACTCTAAGGGAGCTGGAACTTCATTTGTAAGCAAAACCCTTGAGGCAAAACTGCTAATGGGCTGATGGGCATCACGAACATGCATATATTGCTTAAAAGTATTTTTTTTACTTTGCGGTCAAGATTGGTACTTTAAGGAATAATAGGATTTTGGAAGTAGCAATTTCTAAGCAAATGTTGTCGAGTCTCCAATATTCCAGCGAAGTTTCATCGTCCTAGCACATCTGGAAGTACCTTAACGCGCGATCACCGGAATCCCAGACCCCCCCCCCCCTCCTCCAACTCCACCCACAATAACCGGAGCCAATCCGGTTATGTAAATGATTAATCCAGAGCATCTGTCTGTTATTCCCACGAAGTTCGATCCAGTTCACACCAGTCTAAACGGGTCAAGTATTTTCCGCCCTCCCCCCAATAATTGCCGGATTCGGTCCGGAAATGAAAAAGGTCACCAGAGAAAAATGTCCTCTGTTTAATTATTAAATTTCACTCGAATCCGATCACCCGTTCCAAAGTTATGCATGACTGAAAATTTCGGATTCCCCTCCCTCCACTCCCCCCACCATTATCTGATCGACAAAATTCTTATTTTGAAGTCAGTTTGATTGAGTCCCTGATATGCCTGCCAAGTTTCATCGTGAAAATCCCCAAAACCACCATCACCGGAATTCCGCCCCCCCCCCCCCCCATAAGTGTCCGGATCCAGTACAATGGTCTAAAGGACTTATCTAGAGTAGACGCTTGTTCTTCCCAGCAAGTTTCACTCCGATCCCTCCATTCTAACCGTTTCTTGAAATTTCCGGTCTCCCCCCCCCCCCCCCCCCCCCCCGACTCCGGTCAAGACTTTAAACGGGACATTACAGATATGTATTCTCTTGAGTTATGAAGTTTCATTACAATCCGATCATCCGTTCGAAAGTTACACACTTCTCAGTTTCCCGGATTCCCCTGCCCTCCACCCCCCCCCCCCCCAAAAAAAAAAATGTTCGGATCAGAAAACTGATTATCCCTAAGTTTGTTTGGTCGGGTCTCTGATATGCCTGCCAAGTTTCATGGTCCTAGCACAACTGGAAGTACCCTAACTCGAAAAAGTGTGACAAAATGCCCTAAATTTTCAAGTTGCGCCCCAACTCCCCCGCATATGGTCGGATCGGGAAACTTATTATTTCCAGGTTACTTTGGTCAGGTCCCTGATATTCCTGCCAAGTTTCATTGTCCTAGCTCATCTGGAAGTACCCTAACTCGAAAAAGTGTGACAAAATGCCCTAAATTTTCAAGTTTCGAGCGCCCCCACTCCCCCGCATATCGTCGGATCGGGAAACTGATTATTTCCAGGTTCGTTTGGTCGGGTCCCTGATATTCCTGCCAAGTTTCATTGTCCTAGCTCATCTAGAAGTACCCTAACTCGGAAAAAAGTGACAAAATGCCCTAAATTTTCAAGTTTCCAGCGCCCCGCACCCCCCCCCCCCCCCATATGGTCGGATCGGGAAACTGATTATTTCCAGGTTAGTTTGGTCGGGTCCCTGATATGCCTGCCAAGTTTCATTGTCCTAGCACATCTGGAAGTACACACTAACTCGGATATGTGGGACAAAAACTCGGACCGACCGACAGACCGACAGACGGAATTGTGATCGGTATATGGCACTTGAGCCAGAGGCTATAAGTGCCATAAAAATTTAGTAAAAGTGTATGTGCTTGTAGAGAGGAAGCTTCGGCTTAACGTCTTTTTCTATTTATAAAAAAATAAAAAAATATTTTGCAAACAGAAAGAAAACTGAACGAATTTGACAAAGATTTTCGTTGCTGAAGAATGTCCAGAAAGGGGAAAGATATAGAACGTGGGGGAAAGCGTGGCACTGTAGGAATCTGCTAGAATTTTCCGGTTGAATCGCAACTTTCCGGAAACGATCCGTGCATAGGCTCCACAGATGCGCTTCAGCAAATGAGCTATCAGTAATTTTTGAGTGAATCTCCGATCGGAAGTCCTAGGTAAGTGAGACTTGATTTGCTCTGGATTCTGGTCAAAAATTTTTAATATAGCTCATGGCTCATTTCTAGTTAGAAAACAGATGCGGGCTCGACTACAAGAGTTTGACAGGATAATTTCTTCCTCCCGTGTTTTGACCATACTTTGTAAAAGGACATAGGCTTATTATGAGTGAAGATAAATTCAATTAAATTCAATTTACTTTATTTAACGGTTTTTGAAAACCATAAGAAAAACAAAAATAAGACACTCAAAACAAACAGTACAATAAATTAAAACAATCGTTCATGAAACAATAAAATATTCATATGGACGATACATAAATCATAGGTGATACGTATAGCCTACCTATATGATACAGCTGACTATCCATTCATTGTTTG